>SKCR01048554.1:0-51945 GCA_019454045.1 Zanthoxylum bungeanum
AATTCAACCTCATTCAAGCATACTATACTAAACAATTTAATCATTTGATGCTCAAATTGAGTTTACCCAAATTAAAGTTTTGGCCAACATAAGAAAATTGGGGAAAATCAATCCAATTAATTTTTCATCAAATTGATTACATATAACTCTAATTTAATCATATACAAGCATTCTTAAACAAACAATTTGTCAAAATCATGCTTATGCAACCAATAGCTCAAGATACCATTGTAGGAGTTTCAATCAAGACCCAAGATCATAAATCATGCATAAAAACGAATAGAATACAACCAAGGAGTAAGGCGGAATTCATACTCACATTGATGGGTTTTGATGAAATGAAGAATACAAGCCTTCAAGCTTCTCAAACTCGCGGTAATGGAGCTTCTTGTGCTGTTGGACTGCTCGGTTTTGGTCCTTCTTGTCTCTCCAAGATTCGGCCATGGATGGACTCCATGGAAGCTCCAAGCTTCAAGTTCCAAAATTGATTCCAAGCTCACAAATTTGTTTCCCTATCACCTATGTATCACTCATGGTGTGCTAGCACTAAGTCTTCTTCCTTGCTTCCCTTTGATTCGGTCAAACCAGAAACATTTGTGAAGAAATCGGCTTGAAGCCGTGAGAAGAGGAAGAAGAAAAAGAGAGAATGCGTTTTCTTGCATGTAAGAGAGAGAAGACCGAATTTCATGGTGAGGAAAAAAGAAAAAATGTAATATATATTATTCATTTATTTTCCAAAAATAAATAAAATATATATACCAAACCTTTTCATATTCCAAAAAGTCAAAAGGCAAAAACAATCAATGCTTTTCACCTTTTACCCATCACTATTACTATTCACATCAAGTCACTTTATCAAAGTAACAACATGTCATGACACATCACTCAAAGTGACAAGTGATTTGATAATTGATGCGACCAGTGATTTGACGCTTGTTGTGACTTGCGTACCGCGCTCGAATTCGAAATGCGAATGCGCTCGCAATCACTCTCGGGCTCGGGTTCGCTAATTCTAAATTAACGAATTTTCCGTCGCGTCGTAATTAAATGATTACGCCTAGCGAATCACTATTCATGTCGCTAACGAATTAATTCTAATTAATTCGTTCGCCCGAATTAAAATCTAATTTTAATTCCGCGTCGAAATCCAATTTCTTATAATATATCAAATATATTATTTTATCGATTAATTCCAAATTAATCGTTCTCTCTCTTTAATTAATATTTTATCCCAGATAAAATATCTCCGCAGTTAATCCCAGATTAATTTTCTCTCTCTTCTAATTAATCCTAGATTAATTAAGTGCGAGTTATACATCATCGGTGAATCTTCTGGAAGCGACCCATGAGATCTCCGGATATGTTGGCAGTAATACGGTTGTCGGACTATCCGAACACGTAAGTACCTCGTACTACGTTTATACCGATTTACAAGACAAGGTTGGCTTCTAGCAAAGCGTCATGCCACCCAATTCTCCAGAAATATTCTTACAGGAATATATATCGGCCCAGTATCGGATAGTCACGTGCTAGGGCTGGATAAGTGTCTGCCCCGTCCGAAGCACATGTCGGATGTCTGGTAACTAGTCTCTATAATCGGATATGCATAACCTAGTCATAATATCCCGATGGCCGGCCAGCACTTAAGAGACTAATACCGTATCCTGCGTGACATCATCTCCACTATGACTGAAGTGATACTTCCGTCTCGACATCACACCCAATACACTACGACTCTCTGATAAACCCAGAAGCGGTGTACACAGAACCGGTTAAAGCCCTGTACCACCAAGACCAAAGTCTACCGATTATCGCAAGTATTAGCGATGCAAGTCTCAGGTTAAGACTATACACACCTACCTTGATTTCGGCCTCCCATAGACACAAAGTCATAATACCAATGGGATTCCGAGGGGTCTATCCAGAGCGAAGCTGTTTCCCCCGTACCATCGGTGAAACAAAACCTCCTATCGCACTTGCATAAGTATCCAATACTTAATATATGAGAACTATGTCGTTGTGCCCTCACAACGCGCACAAGTGCAATACTAGCCTATTCCGCATTATCGATGTCCTGTCTCGATAATACTCCTGCTAGGGATATTTAATGATTAATCCTTCGTGGACTGATACTGTCTCATATCATCTCAATCCAGGAACTAATCATATGGACCTCTCTTCATTTATATATTTATGGTGATTTAATCACAAATGATGAGAATGTAATTTCCTTGTCACATAGTTAATTTGTACAACATCACCGTGATCTGTACAAATAGTGACGCTATGGGTCATATTATCCAACAGTTTCAGGTGTCAGCTACTTTTGAGGAGTGGGTGGATCCTTGGGTGGCTAGGATTATGGAGAAAATGAAGTTTGAGCCGGGTAAAGGTTCAAAATTGCCAGATTTCAGAGGACAGACTACTCGGAAGGGTTTGGGGTACAAGTCTGATGAAGAAAAGCCAAAGGTCAAGAAAAAGGCCCTGAAACTGATGGAATGTTTTGTGAAAGCTTCAGGATATCAAGGGTAGCCTGAACCGGTGGAAGTTAATGGAATTGTGGTACCTGGGTTTTAGATCTTCCAGGATATGTTGGGTAAGAAGCTGATAGTTGAAGAAATTGTGGAGAAAGAATAAGAGAATTGGGAGGAAGAACTGATGAAGTTGGAGAGCCTGACTCTGGGAGAGGATGAAAAGCCTGAGGAAGATCTGATTGCAGAGGAAGAAGTGTCTATGGATGATGAAGACATTTACCTTCCTGATTTGTTTGAATGTACTTCCGCATTATCCAATAATAAAGACATCTCTTTTGCCTACGTTCCTGAGTCATTTCCATTTACACTACACGAATCAAGCATATTTGATATCAGTTCAGCCAGAACTATTGTATTTAACTTGGGTACGCTTGAGAACCCCAAGGAAATTCTGATTGCAAGTGAAGTAACCTCCGAAGAGAGGGAGAAACTAAAAGAAGTGTTGGTCAGATATGCCAAAGTATTTGCTTGGTCCTATGAGGATATGCCTGGGGTAGACATAAATATTACCCAGCACACAATACCAACTTGTCCGAATATGAGGCCAGTAAAACAGAAACTCCGATGGATGAGACCAGAATGGGTTGAGAAAGTCAGAGAGGAAGTTAAGAAACAGATAGATGTGGGGTTCCTGGAAGTAGTAAAGTATCCTGAATGGTTGGCTAACATAGTACCGGTACCGAAGAAAGATGGGAAGGTCAGAATGTGTGTAGACTACAGAGATCTCAATAAAGCTTGTCCGAAAGATGATTTTCCTTTGCCGCATATAGATGTTCTGGTTGATAGCGCGGCTTTATCCGCTATGTATTCATTTACAGATGGGTTTTCAGGTTACAATCAGGTTCTCATGGCTGAGGAAGATAAACACAAGACAAAATTTGTTACCAAGTGGGGTACTTATTGTTACAAGGTAATGCCATTTGGGCTTAAGAATGTGGGAGCTACTTATCAGCGGATGGCCACTACACTTTTCCATGACTTGATGCACAAAGAGATTGAGGTGTATGTGGATGACATGATGGTGAAATCAGAAACAAGGGTTGGGCATATTGAAGCACTGGAAAGGTTTCTTCAGAGAGTTGACAGATACAACATGCGGCTAAACCCAAGAAATGTGTGTTTGGGGTGACATCAGGGAAATTGCTTGGTCATACAGTGGGAATGGGCGGAATAGAGGTAGACTCCGAAAAGATCAAGGCAATCACAGAAATGCCTGCACTGAAGACAGAAAAAGAAGTCAGAGCATTCTTGGGGAGGATTCAGTACATCAGTCGGTTCATTGCCAAGTTGACATCGGTATGTGAGCCTATCTTCAAACTGTTGAGAAAGATCAGTCAGTGAGATGGAATGAACAGTGTCAGACCGCCTTCGACAGAATCAAAGAGTACTTGGTAAAGCCACCTGTATTGAAACCTCCGAGACCGGGTAGACATTTGATATTATATTTGGCTATAGAATCAGAAGCACTAGGGCAATGATGGTATAGGCAGATGAGACAGGGGTTAGAACATGCTGTTACTATCTGAGTAAGAAGATGCTCCCGTATGAAGCTCGATATCAGGAGGTTGAGAGATCTGTCTTGCAGTGGTATGGGCTTCCAGAAAGTTGCGGCATTATTTCCAGTTTACAAGATCCAGGTGGTGGCAAGGAGAATCCTCTGAAATATCTTCATTTGGTGCCTTCACTAGTGGGAAAATTGGGCAGATGGTTGGTATTGTTGACGGAGTTTGACATTGAGTATCTCACCTCCAAAGTGATCAAAGGGCGACCAGTAGCAGAGTTTCTGGCATTGCAACCTGTTGAGGGGGATCAGTATAAGTTTGAATTTCCAGATGAAGAGATCCAATTTGACGGAGCAGTGAATTACAAGGGAGTCGGAATTGGGATCGTGATAGTGACCCCCGAGGGAGAGACTTTGCCTTAGCCAAGAGGTTGACATTCAGAGTGACTAATAACATGGCCGAGTATGAAGCATGTGCTTTTGGTTTGACAGCATTGATAGCCTTGAAGGCTGGGAGTGTGGAAGTCTACGGAGATTCTATGTTGGTAGTCCAGCAGATGCGAGGAGAATGGGAATTGAAGGAAGAACGGTTGAAGCCTTACCTTTTTCACCTCAGAAAATTGGCACAGGTTATCCCCGAGTGTAAGTTTCAGCACTTACCGATAGAAGAGAATCAGATGGTAGATGCATTGGCTATACTAGCAGTGACTTGGGAAAATCCAAAAAAGTTAGTGATGAGACCATTGATACTGACAACAGCAAGCAAACCTGTTTATGAGATAGAAAGAATTCTGGAAGTTGTGGTCGACGACGGTAAACCTTGGTATTATGACATTCAGAGGTATCTGGAACATGGTGAACTCCCGGAAGGGGCAGGCAGAAAAGACAGAATAGCCATTCAGAAGTTAGCTTCCCAGTATGTGATTTTGAAAGGGGAAATGTACAAGAGGCAGGCAAACGGTATTCAGTTGAAGTGTTTGAGAAAATAAGAAGCTCAGCATGTAATGGAAGAAATACACGCCGGGGTATGTGGTCCGCACATGAACGGGTTGAATCTGTCCCGCAAGATAGTGATACAAGGTTTTTATTGGTCAACCATGAAACAGATTGCGCGAAGATGGTGAAGCACTGTCATGACTGTCAAGCACATGGTAATTTGAATCACTTACCGCACACAGAATTGCACGGGTTGTCAGAGCCGTGGCCTTTCTCAGCATGGGGGATTGATATGATTGGGGAAATTCGACCGAATGCATCAAATAGCATCGCTTCATAGTAGTGGCAGTAGATTACTTCTCGAAGTGGGTGGAAGCCGAATCATTCCGTAATGTTACAGCAAAGCAGATGGCAAAGTTTATAGCTCGGAACCTCATTTGTCAGTATGGTATGCCGCATCATGTAGTGACAGACAACGGGGTCCAGTTTCAAGGAGAGACGAAGGAAATATTACAGAGGTATGGCATAGGCCACCACAAGTCGTCACCGTACATGCCGCAGGCAAATGGGGCAGTTGAGGCAGCCAACAAGACTATAAAGACAATTTTAGCCAAGATGACAGAAAATTGCAGAGATTGGGCCGAGAAATTACCGTATGCTTTGTGGGGGTACAGAACATCAGTAAGAACAGCAACAGAGGCCACACCTTACTCTTTGGTCTATGGAATGGAAGCAGTATTGCCGGTAGAAGTGGAAATACAGTCTATGAGGGTATTAGCAGAGGCAGAATTACCGGAACGGGAATGGGCCGCACAGAGGTTTGATCAGTTAGCACTATTGGATGAGAAGAGAACGAAGTCTTTGTATCACATGCAGTTGTATCAGAAGAGACTAGCTCGGGCATTCAATAAGAAAGTGCGTCCTACCAAGATCAGAAAGGGTGATTTGGTACTTAAGCAGTCGAGGCCGTCGACGACAGATCCGAGAGGAAAATTCAGACCAAACTGGGAAGGACCTTACATAGTGCAGAAGGTAATGGGAAATGGAGCAATGAAGCTATCAGACTTGGAGGGGAACGAGTTCACCGAGCCGATCAACGTACACAGATTGAAGCAATACTTTTCCTGAGAGAGAGAAGACCGAGCAGTCACCACGGGAATTAGCAGAAGACCTAACCCAACGGAATAAGAAAATCATTCATGCATACACGTAACATTGCATTCTCTTCGTGTTTGTTTTCGTTTTATGTTCGCAGGTTCGAAGAAAGGAGAAAGCGATAGAAATGAGCCAACCAGCGTCAGTGCAATTTCAGTTTTTGGGACGAGTCCCAAGGGGCGAGGCCCATATCAGTTTGGGGGCGAAGCCCATATCATGTCGGTTCGAGGGGGAGGTCCCTATAGTCAGCGGTGTTGGGTCGAGGTGCCCAGGGTCGCGGTTGCCCCCGTTGTTAGTTGTAGTTCCGGGTCGAGGTGCCCAGGGTCGAGGTACCCACTACATCATCAGTTCGAGGGCGAGGTCCCTATAGTCAGGGTGTTGGGTCGAGGTGCCCAGGGTCGAGGTGCCTCCGTTGTCAGTTGTAGTTCCGGGTCGAGGTTTCCATGGTCGAGGGTCGAGGTACCCACTACATCATCAGTTCGAGGGCGAGGTCCCTATAGTCAGCGGTGTTGGGTCGAGGTGCCCCCGTTGTCAGTTGTAGTTCCGGGTCGAGGTGCCCAGGGTCGAGGTACCCACTATATCATCAGTTCGAGGGCGAGGTCCCTATAGTCAACGGTATTGGGTCGAGGTGCCCAGGGTCGAGGTGCCCCCGTTGTCGATTGCAATTATCGGGACGCGTCCTAGGATCGAGGTCCGCTGCATCACCAACTCAGCTCGAGGCAGCAGCCGAGCCATGTAAGTGAAAATGCATTGCATAACTTTGATAGGATTGTTCAAAGTCACACACTGCACAAGTCCCATCAAAGTGGGGGCGAATGTAGGCATTGCATTTTGCATGTGATGTGAAACCCGATGATGAGTCTCAGTTGGAGGCACTACCTTTTTAGCTAAGGATATGCGGGGAACGGAGGTCGGAAGGGGAAATTCAGAATAAGTACGTCATCAAGTTCATTTCACAAGTTCACTGTCTTCGTTAGTGCTGCGTTCGTTACTTTGTTCGAACGTCAGGCAGATTGCGGACGTTCGTGTAGCGTTCGAATTGGCGTTCGAACGGCGTCGGTGTTTCTGGTTTTGCTGCTAGCCTCGCACCCCAGCCCAATTAGCTCCCCAAAGCCCATAAAACACATCCCAATTTAATTAAATAAACATGGAAATATTAAATAAAATATTTAAACCATTAACCAATAAATAAAACACAAAATATAATCATACCTAATAAAGATAAATCAAATATATTAACTTCCTAACCAAACAAATCACATACTAAATTAAAAGGATGTCATGCCAAATTAAAATCAATCATGACAAATTAAATATTTTGTATTCCTAATCTAGCCAGGATTTGTCCCCCCTCAATCTTTGACTTTCCTTGCTCAACACCAAATCATATCTCTCTTTAATGCCAAAATCCCTTCCTTGTGAGACAAGGTGAAGCCCTAGCCATTCTCTATATAAACAACCCCTAACCAAGACATGCACTCCTCTAGCTCATACAGATAACTCACAGAAAAATCATAACACAAATAGCATTAGCCACTCACGGCAATAGCAACAGGAAGAACACAAAACCATTCCCTCATCTCCTCCACTCCATAACCGAAAACAGCACCCTCCTAAACCTCTACCATCACCAAAAAACCTCCCCATACAGCAGCCCTCCATCACTGAAAATATACCTCCAAACAGCAGCCCAAACCACTCCCAAACAGTCCCTAAAATCTCTTAAAAAACAGTAACATAAACTGCACTTATAATCCTTGAAATAACCCACAAAAACTACATAAAAAAACCCGAAAAACACTCGAAACAGTTCGTTGAAACGTCAAAACAGGTTACTGAACAGTGAGTACCAAGCAGAGACCGACAGCAGCAGAACGGAGACCGAACAGCAGTAGAACGAGAGGGGACCGAACGGCAAGTAAAACAACAAAACAGTGAGCTAGGACGCTAAACTAGTGAACCGAAGAAGTGAGGAGCTGTACCCTTTCCGAAGTTCGTGTGAAATGCAAGCCCGAAAGTTGGCAAAAAGGTAGACCTAGGACTGAGGGTACTTTCCACACTCATCTTTATTTGATTTTGCTATTTATTTTGACTGTATTTTAATTATTTGTTGAATCTTATGTGTGTATGATGCGTGTTGTGGGTATTGGATGAATGAAAGAGTGTCGTATCTTGCGGTATATAGGATGGAAACCCAGACGTAAATTCCGTAGCCGAATCCGAATGGACGGTAGTGCGGTCTGTACTTGGGATACAACTCCACGTACCGCTTGAATAAATGGACACCCTTTTTTGTTTCATGTTACTTTGATCGATTTATTATTTTTCGTCACTTGAATTCTAATGTTGCTTATTTACGTATGATTCAATCGAGCGCATGGGCTTAGTAAGTGGAATGAAAGATCCCTACGGGGAGGGGTTAAAACCCTTTACCACGATGCTTTGCCGCGCCGGTCGATGTGTGTCGGTTGAATGCAAGACACGTTCAATCGGGCATACTAGTTTGATATTATTGCTTTTATTCTCTGTATGCATGATTCAATCGAGCGCATGGGCTTAGTAAGGAATGAAAGATCCCTACGGGGAGGGGTTTAAAGCCCTTTACCACGATGTTTGCCGCGCCGGTCGATGCGTGTTCGGTTGAATGCAAGACACGTTCAATCGGGCATACTAGTTTGATATTATTGCTTTTAATTCTCTGTATGCGTGATTCAATCGAGCGCATGGGCTTAGGGCGTGCAATGAAAGATCCGTATGGGGAGAGGGATTAAAGCCCTTTACCATGATGATTTGCCGCGCCGATTGATGTGTGTTCGGTTGAATGCAAGATACGTTTAATCGGACATACTGAGCTTGACATTGTTGTTCTTTATTCTTTATTGTTGCATGCATCAGGTATGGTTTCGTTCGAATGCATTCTCGAACGCTACACGAACATGAACCTTCTGTTACCGTTCGAAACACGTTCTCGATCGCTACGTGAACGCACACGCACTTTCTTAGTCTCATAATGCTCGGTCTGAATCCGTTCGAACGCATTCTCGAACGCTACATGAACGCACACGCACTTTCTTAGTCTTATCATGCATCAGGTCTGGTTCCGTTCGAACGCATTCTCAAACGCTACACGAACGCAAACCTTCTGTTTACCGTTCGAACGCATTTTCAAACGCTACGCGAACACGCACCCACTGAACTGAGTCATTTTCATCAGATTTCATACATAGTTTTCCTAGTAGCTATCCCCACATGTATGAATACAATGTGTTTAATGTATTACAATTTATATGCCTATGTCATGATAATATTTGAGTGTTATTTCTTGTGGTATATCGGATGGAAACCCAGACATAAATTCC
The DNA here is from genome assembly GCA_019454045.1 of Zanthoxylum bungeanum. NCBI lineage: Eukaryota > Viridiplantae > Streptophyta > Magnoliopsida > Sapindales > Rutaceae > Zanthoxylum > Zanthoxylum bungeanum. The sequence continues at coordinate 9,486 of SKCR01048554.1, forward strand.
ATAGCCGATTCGAATGGACGGTAGTACGGTCTGTACTTGGGATACAATTCCACGTACCACTTGAGAAGGTGCTCACATGTGTGCTCGTGGTGGTTAGTATGTGTGCTTGTGTTTTCTGAATATAATATGCATGAGTTAGTGAAGTTGTATGTTCGTTGTTATTTAATGTACTTTCAAGCATGCAATCTTAGATGTGAGATATATGTGAATTTCGGTGTATTGTAAGTTTTATGTTATACATGTGAATTTAGAAGCATGATACTCTTGGAAATAAGTGTTACTTAAGCTTGATTGAATTATTACATAAATCCTTTTATTACAAGTGACATAAGTAAGGGACCATTCCGAACCCAACGGTTGAGGTCTTCCCTTGCGAGGGGTGAGTGCGGCTTAAATCTCATTTCCCGGTTCACACCGGGTGGTGACTCCATTACTCTCCGGTTTAGTCCCCGCGGGCCTACTCCGTATTCCCGACCAGGCCGCGAGCCTAGGAAGCATGCGTCGCCCATTTCTGTGTTCCCACAACGACCAAAACCAAAGCGTATTGATTGTCGCAAGTACTAGCGATGTAAGTCTCATGTTCAGACCAAATACACCTACCCTGATGATGCAGATTCCCATAGACCCATAGTCATACTACCAATGGGATTCCGCGGGGTCTATCCAGAGCGAAGCTGTTTCTGTACCATCGGTAAACACAACCTCCTATCACATTGCATAAGTATCCAACAACTTAAATATATGAGAACTATGCCATTACGCTTTCATAACAGGGCACAAGTGCGATACTAGTCTATTCCGCATTATCGATGTCCAGTCTCGATAATACTACGACTAGGGATATTTAATGATTAAACTTTTATGGATTGATATTTTCTCATATTTATAATCTGGAACTAATCCTATGGACTTTTATCATTTATATATATAAGTAATCAAATTACAAAATGATTAAAATGCAATTTCATTGCTACATAATTAATTTGTACAAAAACCACAATGTCTTTTACAAATAGTGACGCTATGGTGATAATTTTTCTAACAATCTCCCACTGGCCTATAGCCAGTCACTCAAGCATCTAATACCTGAAACTATGTACATGTCGCTCAAACTTTTGCTGACGAATAACTTTCGTCAGCGGATCTGCAATGTTGTCCTCTGATGCGACCTTCTCGTTTTTACATCGCCACGATATATGATTCTCACGAATGAGATGGAAACATCGAAGAACAGGCTTGGATGTTGATGAGACCGCGGTTCCTTAGCCTGCGCTATCCCCGTTATTGTCACAATACAATGGAACGGGCTCAGCAGCTAACGGAAACTACTCCTAATCCAATTAGGAATTTACAGATTCAAACTGCCTCTTTTACTGCTTCAGCTACAGCAATATACTCTGCTTCTGTTGTTGAATCGGCAATAGTCTCCTGCTTGGAAGATTTCTAGCTTTACTGCTCCGTTATTCAAAAAAATATTTACCCGGATTGTGACTTACAGTCATCTTTATCGGTTTGAAAACTTGCATCGGTATACCCAGTTACCTCAAGTTCTCCATCTCCATAGATTAAGAAAGCATCATTAGTTCGTCTAAGATACTTAAGGATATTCTTAACCGCTATCCAGTGACCATCACCTGGATCGGCCTGATAGCGACTACACATGCTCAAAGCATAGGTGACATCAGGTCGCCTACATTTCATGACATACATGATAGATCCAACTGCCGAGGAAAACTATATCCGACTCATGCTGTCTCTCTCATCTTGAGTTTTAGGACACATGTCCTTAGATAGAGAGATGCCATATGACACTGGAAACGGTCCCCTCTTGGACTGATCCATGTTGAATTTCTTCAACAGTTTGTCAACATATGTACTCTATGAGAGTCCAAGCAGCTTTCTAGATCTATCCCTGTAGATTTTTATTCCTAGAATAAAGGCTGCTTCTCCCAGATCTTTCATGGAGAATTTTAATGAAAGCCAAGCTTTCACCGATGTTAAGATAGGAATGTCATTGCCAATAAGCAATACATCGTCAAAGCAAAGGACAATGAATGTCAGTGCACTCCCACTAACCTTCTTATATACATAAGGATCATCTTCGTTTTGAAAGAAATCATATTCTTTTATGATCTCATGAAAACGTTGGTTCCAAGAACGCGATGCTTGCTTTAATCCATAAATGGATCGATTTAACTTGCAAACCTTGTTTGCAAGTCTTGGTATGACAAAATCGTCAAGCTGTTGCATATAAACATCCTCCAAAAGGTTTCCGTTAAGGAAAGCGGTTTTGACGTCCATCTGCCATATCTCGTAATCGAAATATACAACAATAGTAACCATTATACGAATGGATTTAATCATGGCAACGGGTGAAAAAGTTTCGTCATAATCGACACCATGTCATTGACGATACCCTTTTGCTACAAGCCTAGCTTTGTACGATTGTATGTTGCCATCCATGTCGGTCTTCCTCTTGAAGACCCATTTGCATCCAATAGGCTTTACGCCTTCTGGTGCATCAACCGGTGTCCAAACTTGGTTGGTGTACATGGAATCCATTTCGGAATTCATGGCATCTTGCCATAAACCGGTGTCGATACCTTGTATCACTTCCTCATACGTAGCTGGCTCGTCTTTCGGAATAAGATTAATATCCACATGAGGTGAGATCAGAAACCCATACCTCTCAGGTTGTTTTCTGACTCTCTCCGACCTACGCAGTCCTTGTGTATTCGAAGATTATGGTACAGTCTCATCCCTGATGGACTGTTCATGTTCCGTTAAGGATTCTGTGCTAGGAACAGTATCACTCTGATTTTCATCGAGTTCTACTTTCCTCCCACTTATCACTACATTTAGGAATTCCTTCTCAAGGAAAACCGCATGTAGAGCAACAGATACTTTGTTCTCTTGTGGGTGATAGAAGTAATATCCTTTGGTTTCCCTAGGATATCCTACAAATAGGCATTTATCCGATTTAGGTTCTAGTTTGGTATCTTCCAAATGTTTGACGTATGCCCAGCAACCCCAATTCTTCAGGAATGAGAAACCCGGTTTCTTTCCTGTCCATATTTCATATGGAGTCTGTTGAATAGACTTTGACAGAACCTTATTCAAAGGAAATAGGTAGCTCAGTGCGACTCATCATAGACCTCACTATGTCTAACAATGTTCGGTTTCTCCATTCGGACACACCGTTTAATTGCGGTGTTCCGGGAGGAGTCCACTGTGAAAGAATACCATATTCTTTCAAGTAATCAAGAAACTCATTGCTTAAGTATTCGCCACCACGGTCTGACCGTAATGTCTTAATACTTTTACCGGTCTATTTTTCTACTTCGTGTAGAAACTCTTTGAATTTCTCAAAAGTTTCCGACTTGTGTCTCATATGATACACATAACCAAAACGCGATGCATCATCCGTAAAGGTTATGAAGTATTCATATCCACCTCTATCCTGGCTAGACATGGGCCCACAAACGTCACTATGAATGAGGGCTAACAGTTTGGTGGCGCGTACACCTTTACTGCTAAACGGTGATTTAGGCATTTTGCCTAATAAACAAGATTCGCAGACGTCATATGAATTTGGATGAAATTCGTCCAAGTACCCACTCTTCGAAAGTGTGGATATACGTGTCTTGTTTAGGTGTCCCAGACGACAATGCCACATATAAATTTCATCTTTGTTACTTACTTTAAGCCTTTTATTTGTTACATTATATGTTTGAGATTGATTTATATTCAAAATATAAAGACCATTATTTGTATCAGCTGTGTAAATTTCCAAATCAATTTTATACATAAAACACCCTGTTTATAAATACAAAAGTATACCACATTGGGTTAACATAGATACGGAAATTATATTCCTAGTCAAACTAGGTACAAAATAACAGTTTTCCAAGTACATGCCCCGAGGACAGTTCCAAAACATAAGTGCCCACGGCCAAAACGGCAACTCGAGTACCATTCCATTTCAACATGGAGGTCAATCTCTCATGAGACCAATTTCCTGCTAATCCGCAGATCCTACACATCAGTACATATGTGAGTACCACAACCAGAATCAAAAATCCAATTTTTAAAAACTAGAAGTAGACATGTTTATTTCTATAACAAACATACCTGAAGCCGGTGCCTTGCCCCTTTAATTTCCTTCATTTGTGCCTTTTACTCGCGGCAGTCACGCTTCCAGTGACCCCGCTTCCCGCACTGCAAGCATACATCTTGGGATTTGTCCTTGGGTTTCCCAGAAACCTTTGACGATTTGGCCTTGCCCTTCTTCTTATGCTTCTTCTTTTTAAACACCTCCAGTCACCTTGGGCCAAGCCCTCGAAGTCTGAGATGTTGAAGCATAGTGCGCCTCGCGCTTTTTATCCTTAAGGAACTTTTTTTCTGCCTCACGCAGAGTGGACATCAACTCTCCAAGAGCCTGGTCTTGGTTCAACATGTTGTAGTTCATGATGAACCCACTCCAAGTATCGGTGAGAGACTGTAGGATCAAATCTACTCTACTGAAGTCTCAACCTCGAAGACTATACCCATCTGTCCGAGCTGCTCAATATCAGCAATCATCTCTGAGACATGGTGCTCAACAGACGTACCCTCTAACATTCGAGCCCGAAGAGCTTCTTCTGCAACTCGTATCTTTGCGATCTAAGATTAGATCGGTGGAGATCGTGAACTTCGCCATCATCTCAGAGGGATCAACCCCTTGTTTTGACGACAGAATTGCGGAGTCATAGCAGCAAACATTACCGATTTAGCAATTGCATTATCATCGCTATGAGTCTTCCAAAGCTCTAGCTCAAGCAACTGATCAGGTAGGTGCTTAGGCCCAAGAGGTTGCTCTATAGTGTAGAGTAACTTCTCTGATCCCAGAACAATTCTGAGATTCATATCCCAGACCTGAAGTTTGTGCCATTAAAGACGTTGTCGCCCATGACAATTTCCCTAATGCTCAACTTTCCAGTCATCTTGACCGCAATAGTCCAACTATTCGATTAACGATGTTTGGGTACAGTCTAACTGTTACAAGAAAAAATAATGATTATATTGTCCAACTAATAAAATAATTTGACGAAATAATTTGAAAGCGCGTAAATCTAAGTATTGAACGAAATTGCAAATTCAATACTAGCCTCCCACTATTTTTCGGTGAGCCTCTAACCCTCTGTTGAGTACTCGGGAAACCTAGTTTCCTAGTGGGCTAGGATCCCGTTAAATAACACACAACCTTGACTTTGGCCAACAAGCTGTATGATATTTAACTAGGTAGATCTCTAAGATCAATTGGATCTCATCCAATTCCTAGATCCGGTAGGTGGACCTCCAAGTCCGAAACATATATACAAATATATGCCATATATCCAATATTTTTCCTATTTTCTTTTCCCTGAATCAACTAAGCCTTGGCTTTGGCACAACAAGCTTAATGATTCCAGTTAAGCGGGACCCATTGACTTTGGAAAGCTTCGTAATCGATGTCGATGGACAAGAAGTGATCTTGACTTTGGCCAAAAATCATAACTTGGACAAGACACCGATATGGAACAAAGCCTTCATGATTCAAATACATTCGCGATGGAAAAAGGTCTTGACTTTGGCCAACAAACCAGTGCCAATCTTGGATCTTGAGTAAGAATCACTCATTGAAGGAAAATGCTTAATATGTTTTGAGGGTTTTTCGCGTAAATTGGCAACCAATTTATTATCTTTGTTAGGTCTCATCATACACCCTAAGCATGCATTCTAAAAGCATAATAAGGCGCGGAAATAAAATAATAATGATATGTAGATGGATATCGCACAAATTGTTCCTAGAACAAATCACTTCATTTCCCTCCCCGGCCTAGCACTATTCTTATTCTTCTTCTACCCAATACATAATACAATAAGAGAAACCTCATTACATTGAGGGAATTAGGTGAGAAGAGAATACAAAGAATCAAGAGAGATAAGGCTGGACACGCAGGTCCAATTTAATAAATTCTAAATTTACAACACATTTCCAAAATTGCCCTTTCCCTTCTAATATCCATCCGATATACATTATTCATTCAACACATCCATGTATTCATTCATAGCATGTTATTCAATCAATCTAATCCATTAATTAATATTTGAATTAAGTGATCATCCAATGTTCAAACAACGATTTGATTTTACGCGAGTCCAACTCGTTTGTGAATAAGTACTCGAAGTACGAATTCTTGAATTATATCGAGTAACTCTTTAAAATCTAATTTAATTCGTATTCAATACTAATTCATTTATTTAATTCTAAATTAAATATCTACACTTTTTAATGCGCTGTTTAACGACTTAGATTCCAAATCTAATCTAAACGGGTCTCAAAGCCCAATTAACATCCAATGATGTTTAATTAAAGTCCAATGGGCTTTCAATTGATTTCATATGGCATGGACTTTGGTCAATATTGGTCAAACCCAAATACCAAAGCCCAATTAAGGAATCACCTTTTTATTTGCCAAGGAAACCAATTTAGGCCCATAGGCCCAATTAACATTTAAAGCCAATTTGTTATATTTGGACTTAATGGAATGATTTAGGCCCAATTTGGATCCAATCCAATTTGACTTCAATCAATTGGCCCAACCAAGCCCATTATGCCCAAATACAACAATTATATGCCCAATTCAAATCAAGCCAAATTTATTAAATTCCAATTTCCAAAATTCATAATTTAATAAATCAAAGTGTTTAGCCATGATTATATTTTAAATAACATTTCCAAAATACTAATCTAATCCATTAATGATGCTTTTCATCATCAACACATGTCCAACATAATTGATTCAAAAAATCATCTCATTTTATGTTATATAGCTCACGGCATTGGTGGGTATTTTTAATTCAATTTCGTTTTTCAACGATTGAATTACAAATCAACATTATCCCAAGTCTTTCATCTCATCCAATGATCAAAAGAACACAATACCATGACTTTAGGGTTTCATCATGCATTTGGCCAAGCCTATGGTTTGGGGAAAATTAATCCAATTCATATTTCATGAATTGATCATGCATAACACTATGTTATCATCATTCAAGCATACTTAATCAAACAATTTCATCAAATCATGCTCAAATCATTTGTACCCAAATTTTTAGCATATGAACCCTAATATTTTTCATGCCTCAAATTACGCTCAATGATACCATTGTTGGTTCTATTATAGTCCCAAGATCTTATTTAAGCAATGAAAAGAATGAATACTCAAATAAAGTGAGGCGGAAACACACTTACATTGAACGGATTTGAGATGTGTTGAGAAGAAAATGAATTCCAAGAATCCTTTATGGTATTCGCAAAGGTCCAAGTCCAAGCTCCAAGCTTTGTCTTTGTGATTCCAAGCTCAAGGTTGGTTTCCCTATCACCTGTATTGATCTGGAATGAATGCTAGCAAGAGATGAAAGAAAACAATTTCCTTTCCTTGGTGGAGAAGCTCACGGCAATGAGCTTTTGGGAGAGAGAGAAAGTTTTCTAATTTTGTGTATTTTTGTTTTCTAAAAACAATAATGAAAATCCTTTACCAAATTTTTGTATATCTTTCAAAAAGTCAAACAAAAATTTGGAGCCAAAATTTGCATAAAGCCTCAAACCATTTCTTTCATGAATAGTGACTGCATGTCAATCACCAAAAAGTGAGTTGACATCTATCACTTGATTGACGTGCGATGTGACGAGCGATGTGACTTGTGGCCGCACTTGATTCTAAATCGGAGTGGCCTCGCAAACACATCCCGGGCTCGGGTTCGTTAATTCCGAATTAATGAATTTTTCGTTGCGACGTAATTAATCAAATTTAAATAGATAATTATGCCAAGCAAAATTACTATTCACATCGCTAGCGAATTAACTCTAAATTAATTAGTTAGCCCGAATTAAAATCTAATTTTAATTCCACGTCAAAATCTAATTTCGTTTAATATATCGAATATATTATTTTATCGATTAATTCCAAATTAAACGTTTTTCTCTCTTTAATTAGTATTTTATCCCAGATAAAATATCTCTGTAATTAATCCAAGATTAATTATGTTCAAATCATACGTCATCGGTGAATCTTCGGGAAGCGACCCAAGAGATCCCTGGATATTTTGGTAGTAAATCTGGTCGTCAGACTATTCGAACACGTACGTACCTCGTACTTTGTTTTTACCGATTTACAAGACATGGTTGGCTTCTAGCAAAGCACCGTGCCTACCAAATTCTCCAAAATTATTCTTAATGGAATATATAATCTATATCAGGCATAGTATACGTAGTATTGCGTATAGCGATCCAGTATCGGATGTCACATGCAAGGCCTGGGGCTGGAATAGTGTCTACCCCGTACGAAGCATATATCAGATTACAAGCAACTAGTCTCTTTAAATCGGATAATCATGACCTTGTCATATTATCCCGATGGTTGCAGCCATTTAGAGTACCAGTTCTGTATCCCTGCGTGATCATCATCTCCAAATGACTGAAGTGATACTTCATTCTTGACATCACACCCAATACACTACGATTCTCAATAAACCCAGAAGAGGCGTACACAGAACATGTTAAAGTCCTGGACGACCAAAACCAAAAGCGTATTGATTGTCGCAAGTACTAGCGATGTAAGTCTCATGTTAAGACCAAATACACCTACCCTGATGCGGATTCCCATAGACACATAGTCATACTACTAATGGGATTCCGCGGGGTCTATCCAGAGCGAAGCTATTTCCGTACCATCGGTAAACACAACCTCCTATCACACTTGCATAAGTATCCAATACTTAAATATATGAGAACTATACCGTTACGCTTCCATAACACGCAAAAGTGTGATACTAGTCTATTCCGTATTATCGATGTCTAGTCTCGATAATACTACGACTAGGGATATTTAATGATTAAACCTTTATGGATTGATATTGTCTCATTTCTTATAATCCGAAACTAATCATATGGACTTTTATCATTTATATATATTAAGTAATCAAATTACGAAATGATAAAATGCAATTTCATTGCTACATAATTAATTTGTACAAAAATCACAATGTCTTTTACAAATAGTGACGCTATGGGTCATAATTGTCTAACAAAACAATCCATTTATGGACTCAAGCAAGCCTCCAGAAGTTGGAATATACGATTTAATGAGACAATCAAAGAATTTGACTTCATCAAAAATATAGACGAGCCTTGTTTTTACAGGAAGTAGTGGGAGTGCTGTTGTATTTCTTGTGTATATGTCGATGACATATTAATCATCGGGAATGATATTCCCATGATGAAGCCACAAAGCAATGGTTATCTAAGAATTTATCCATGAAAGATTTGGGAGAAGCAGCCTACATCCTCGACATTAAGATCTACCGTAATAGATCTAAGAGGTTGTTAGGACTTTCTCAATCTATGTACATAGATAAAATTTTGAAAACGTTCAAAATGGAAGATTCCAAAGGAGGTAATTTACCTACCTATCATGGAATCAAATTATCTAAGGAGCAATGTCCACATTACACCTTCAGATAGAGAGCGTATAAGTAGGATCCCTTATGCTTCAGCAATAGGATCGATCATGTACGCCATGGTATGTACAATACCTGATGTCTCTTATGCTTAGCATAACGAGCAGGTATCAGGCAAATCCTGGTGGAGCAACACTGGGCAACTGTCAATCCTCAAGTATCTGAGAAGAACTAAGGATGTTTTTTGACATACGGAGATTGTTATGAGATGAAAGTCATTTGTTACTATGATGCGAGCTTTCAGTCCGATAGGGATGGCAGCATATCGTAAATAGGATATCTGTTTACTTTGAATGACGGTGCTGTCAGTTGGAAAAGCTCAAAGTAGTCAACTACAGCGGACTCCACCACTGAAGCCGAGTATATTGCAACATCTGAGGCTGCTAAAGAAGCAGTGTAGATAAAGAAGTTCATCACGTAGCTGGAAGTGCTTCCCACGATAAAGAATGGCGTCACGATGTACTGTCACAACACGGGCGCCATCGCTCAATCAAAGGAACCAAGGTCCCACCAGAAATCCAATGTACTCAGGCGATTTCATCTCATCAGGGAGATTGTTGAGAGAAAAGAAGTTGTTATTGAGAAAATACCCACAGAAGATAATCTTGCAGATTCTATGACTTAAGGGCTGACTCAACAAAAGCATGATAGACACACCCGAGAGTATGGTGTCCAGATTCATACTAGTTGGCTATAGTACAAGTGAGAGATTGTTAGGGATATGCCCTATACCCAACTTGTGGATGGGATAAATGTACATGTATTTGTAATATTTTCATTAATTAATAAAATGGCAATATTTATTACATGTGTCTTAAATAACTTATATGAATCGTCAACACTGTAATAAAGCCATTGGAGTAATAAGACGATGACTTCCACGCCTTATGAGATCATTACTCTTAAATATTCCTAGTCATAGTTTTGTGAATAATCTGGGTGTTCACAAAGCGGAGAGACTAGCATGATGATATGATCCGCCCTTAAGTGGGGTAGCCGATCTCATAGGCTACTAGCGGAGATCGGTCCGCTTGGTGTATCACATGGATGCATGAGTTGCTCGTGTCCATCGAACTGACCGCCAAAAGTTTTCATATGGAGTGTTCATCCCATGTGTCTGTGAGAAGTTTCATGTATCGATTATATGACTAGTCCTTAGACTTGAGGTCTTTACAATCTTATGTGTGGATCAAATAACTTTGACATTCTCCTTCCCCGGTTCAAAAGATCCGATCATAAGAGTATGATTGGGTCATTTGTTGAAACAAATGAAGTTTGTAAAGATAAAATAGAGAATCGCCACTCTCTCGGATAATATTTTCTTATAAGAGTAGTATTCCAGTTCGCGGGTTAATATGTGTGATCAGTGATTGAGACTGTGGCCACAGTGGAAAAATCATGTGAGATTCTTGGGTTAGCACGATTCATGACACTATCAACATCATACCTTTGACCATATGGGTAGACACTTTCCGTACCCTAGGTCAATAGATGGGGATATAGTGAGGCGAGGGATCTTATCATATGTAAATCGCATACATAATGGGTATATATATCTTTCCTTCTCATTTGGGGGCCTTGGCATGTTGCTAGATTTCAACTTTGTGTGGGACAATTATGACCCATAGCGTCACTATTTGTACAGATCACGGTGTTGTTGTACAAATTAACTATGTGACAAAGGAGATTGATCTCTTATCATTTGTGATTAGATCCCCAAGATGTATAAATGATATGAGGTCACTATGAATAGTTCCTGGATTGAGAATGATATGAGACAGTATCAATCCACGAAGGATTAATCATTAAATATCCCTAGTCAGAGCATTGTCGAGATTGGACATCAAAAAATGCGTAAAAGACTAGTATTACACTTGTGCGTGTTGTGAAGGCATAACAACATAGTTCTCATATATTTGGGTATAGGATACTCATGCAAGTGTAATATGAGGTTGTGTTTTACAGATGGTATGGGAAACAACTTTGTTCTGGATAGACCCCCTCAGAATTCCATTGGTAGTATGACTATGTGTCTATGGAAGTCCGAAATCAGGGTAGGTGTATTTGGTCTTAACCTGAGACTTGCACCGCTAATACTTGCGACAATCAATATACTTTGGTTTTGGTCGTCCAGGGCTTTAACCGATTTCTGTGTACGCCTCTTCTGGGTATATCGAGAATCATAGTGTGTTGGGTGTGATGTCAAGACGGAAGTATCACTTCAGTCATATGGAGATGATGGTCACGTAGGATACGGTACTAGTACTCTTAAGTATTACAGTCATTGGGATAAATGACAAGGTCATGTTTATCCGATTATAGAGACTAGTTACCAGACATCTGACATGTGCTTCGTACGGGGCAAACACAATTCCAGCCCCAGGCCTAGCACATGGTCATCCGATATTGGATCGACATAAACAATACTACGTATACTACGCCTGATATAGATCCTATATTCCTGTAAGGATATTTCTGGAGAATTGGGTAGGCATGGTGCTTTGTTAGAAGCCAACCTTGTCTTGTAAATCGGTATAAACCTGGTACTAGGTACTTACGTGTTCGGATAGTCCGACGACCGCATTACTGCCAACATATCCGGAGATCTCATGGTTGCTTCCCAAGATTCACCGATGACGTTATGACTCGCACTTAATTAATCTGGGATTAATAGATGGAGAGAAAATTAATCGGGATTAATTGCGGAGATATTTATCGGGATTAAAATATCATTTAAAGAGAGAGGAACGGTTAATTTGGAATAATCGATTAAATAATATATTCGATATATAAACGAAATTGGATTCGACGCGGAATTAATTAGATTTTAATTCGGGCGAATGAGTTAATTTAGAATTAATTCGTTAGTGACATGAATAGTGATTTCGCTAGGCATTATCATTTAATTAAGTCGCAACGGAAAATTCATTAATTTGGAATTAGCGAACCCGAGCTCAAGATTGTTTGCGAGCGCATTCGTATTTCGAATTCGAGCGCGGCACGCAAGTCAAATCAAGTATCAAATCATTAGTCCCATCAAACGTCAAATCATTAGTTACTTTGAGTGATGTGACAACTTGTCACTTGATTTGATTGATTGATGGATTGATGGTGGTAGTTGGCATTAATTGCTTGACTTTTTGGAAAAAGTATTTTTGGTATATGTTTAATTGTTTTTTGGAAAATAATTAACAATTACACATTTTCCATTCTCTCTCATGGCTCACGAATTTGGAGCCATTTCTTCATCTCTCTCTCTCGGCCTTAGAGGCAATTCTTCATTGGTTTCTATTAAGAAAACTGTGAGCAAGGGAAGCAAAGTGTGGGAAATTTGTGGCAAATTTCTTGAGAGCTACCACTTTGAGAGACATGCGAAGGTGATAGGGAAGTCCACCCATGAGCTTGGAATCGTTTGACGAAGCTTGGAGCTTGACGAAGGACGAAGATTGAAGGCAAAAATAGTGAGCTGTGACAGTGGATTGCCAAACACTCACAATGGCAGAATTTGATTTTTGTTGCCTCTCGCATCGACTCAACCGATCATCGTGAGTATTCCGTAACTCCTTTGATTGTATTCACATGTGTTTCTTGATCGTGGTAACTAGTCTCTATAATCGGATAAACATGAACTAGTCATATTATCCCGATAGCTGCAGCATACAAGAGTACCAGTTCCTTATCCTACGTGACCATCATCTCCATATAACTGATGTGATACTTCCATCTTGACATCACACCCAATACACTATGATTCTCAATATACCCAGAAGAGGCGTACACAGAACCTGTTAAAGCCATGGACGACCAAAGCCAAAGTATATTGATTGTCGCAAGTATTAGCGATGTAAGTCTCAGGTTAAGACCAAATACACCTACCCTGATTCGGACTTCCATAGACACATAGTCATACTACCAATGGAATTCCGAGGGGTCAATCCAGAGCGAAGCTGTTTTCGTACCATCGGTAAACACAACCTCCTATCACACTTGCATAAGTATCCAATACTTAAATATATGAGAATTATGTCGTTATGCTCCCACAACGCGCACAAGTGCAATACTAGTCTATTCCGCATTATCGATGTCCAATCTCGATAATACTACGACTAGAGATATTTTAATGATTAAACCTTGGTGGATTGATACTGTCTCATATCATCTCAATCCGGAACTAATCATAAGAACTTTTATCATTTATATATCCCGGTAATCCAATTACAAATGATAAAAGAGCAATTTCCTTTGTCACATAATTAATTTGTACAACAACACCATGTTCTGTACAAATCGTGATGCTATGGGTCATAATTGTCCAACAATCTCCCACTTGGCCTATAGCCAATCACTCAAGTATCCTTCACTTGAACTATGTACGGTTCGCTCAAACTTCTGCTGAGAAACTACTTTCATCAGCGGATTTGTAATGTTATCATCTGATGTGATTTATTCGATCATCACATCTCCACGATGTATGATCTGACAAATCAGATGAAATAATTGAAGTATATATTTGGATCATTGATGAGACCATTAATTCTTTAGCCTGTGTTGTAGCCTAGCTTAGCCGCTAATAGAACTACACCTAATCTAATTAGGATTATTATAGATCCAAATCGCTTCTATTGCTGCCTCAGCTGCAGCAATATTCCGCTTTTGTTGTTTATTCGGCAACAGTATCTTGCTTGGAAGATTTCCAGATCATTGTTCCGTTATTCAAACTATATAGTACCCTTATTGCGACTTACAGTCATCTTTATCGGTTTGGAAACTTGCAGCGGTGAACCCAATCACTTCATGTTCTCCTTCTCCATAGCTAAAGAAAGCATCCTTAGTTCATCTAAGATATTTAAGGATGTTCTTAACATCAATCCAGTGACCATCATCTGGATTGGCCTGATTGTGACTCCATATGCTCAAAGCATATGAGACACCAGGTTGCGTGCATATCTTTCAATGTACGATTTCTCAGTGAGTGCCAACAACTTTAGATCTATCCCAATATATCCTTATTCCTAGAATAAAGGTTGTCTCCCCAAGTAATTACGGTGAATTTTCATGAAAGCCAAGCTTTCACTGATCGTATTATGGGAATGTCATTTCCAAGAAATGACATATCATCATTATTTAGGACAATCATTTTCAGTGTATTCCCACTAACCCTCTTATATACACAAGAATTATTCATCGTTTTGAATAAAATCATATACCATTATGATTACATCAAAATGATAGTTCCAAGAACGCAATGCTTGCTTCAATCCATAAATGGATTGAATTTAACTTGCAAACCTTGTTTGCTTGTTAAGGTGCGACAAAACCGTCAGGATGTTGTAAACATCCTCCAAAAGGTTTCCGTTTAAGGAAAGCGATTTTGACGTTCAGCTGCCATATTTCATAAATGAAAGATGCACTTTTAGCAAGAATGATCCAAATGGATTTAACCATGGCAACAAGTAAAAGGTTTCGTCGTAATCGACACAATGTTGATAACAATACCTTTTCGTTACAAGCCTATCTTTGTATGTTGGTATGTTGTCATCCATGTTTGTCTTCCTTGAAGACTCATATAGTGCCAATAGGCACAATGCCTTCCGGTACATCAACCAGTGTCCAAACTTGGTTGGTATACATGGAATCCATTTCGGACTTCATGGCACTTTTCCATAATAGGGAGTCGATACCTTGTATCCATTCCTCATACGTAGTCGGTTTGTCTTCCTCAATAAGATTGACATCTTTACGAGGTGAGATCAGAAACCATACCTCCCAGGTTGTTTTCTGACTCTCTCTGACTTGCGCGGTTCTTGTGTATTCGAAGATTATTGGTATAGTTTCATCCCTGATGAACTATTTGTGTTCCGTTAAGGAATCAGTGCCTAGAATAGTATTACTCTGATTTTCATCGAGTTTTACTTTCCTCCCACTTACCACTGCACATTGGTATTCCTCTTAGGAAAACCGCATGGCGAGCGACAATTACATTGTTCTCTAGTGAGTTGTATAAGTACTATACTTTGGTTTCCCTAGGATAACCTACAAATTAGACACTTATCCGATTTGGGTTCTAGTTTGGTATCATCCAAACATATGCCTAGCATTCCCAAATCTTCAAGAATGAGAAAACCTTGTTTCTTTCCTGTTCATATCTAATATGAAGTCTGTCTAACAGATTTTTATGGAACCTTATTCAAAATAAGTATTGCACTGTTTAATGCGTATCCCTAGAAGGAAAATGGTAGCTCAGAGCGACTCATAATTAACCTAACTATGTCCAACAAAGTTCGGTTTCTCTGTTCGGACACACCATCAAATTTAGGTGTTCCAAGAGGAGTCCTTTATGAAAGAATACTATACTCTTTCAAATACTCAAGAAACTTATTGCTTAAGTATTTTCCACCACGGTCTAACCGTGACGGTTTAATACTTTAGCCGGTCTGTCTGTCTACTTCGTGTCGAAACTCTAAAAGTTTCTGACTTGAGTTTCATAATATACACATAACCATAACGCGATGCCACATCCGTAAAGGTTATGAAGTGTTCATATCCACCTCTAGCCTAGCTAGACATGGGCCCACTATAGTCACTATGAACGAGGGCTAAAAGATTGGTGGCACTTGTACTTTTACCAAGTAAAAGGTGTTTTAGGCACTTTGCCTAATAAACTAGATTCGTAGACATCATTTGATTAGAATCAAATCTGTCATAGTACCCACTTTTCGAAAGTTTGGATATACGAGTCTTATTAATGTGTCCCAGACAAGAATGCCACAAATAAGTCTCATCTGATTAAATCAGTTTGAGCTATTTGTTTGTCATGTTATACGTTTGAGATTCATTTATATTCAAAATATAAATACTGTTATTCACATCTAATGTGTTTATCTCGATATCATCTTTATAAAATAAAACACTTTAGTGTTCTAGAATATAAAGGTATATCCGCAACGGATTAAACTCTGATATAGAGATAATGTTTCTAGTTAAACTAGGTACATTATAACAGTTTCCTAATTTAAGTACACACCCGAAGGGTAGTTCCTAAACTTAGGTTTCTACGGTTAAAACAACGACTCTCGTCCCATTTTCAATTCGTAGGTTAAATCTCAACTGAAGTCAGTCTCCTGCTAATCAGCAGATTCTGCACATCAGTACATATATTTATGTACAACACTTAGTATCAAAAATCCAATTTTGAAACTAATAATGAACATGTTTATGACAAACATACTTGAAGCTGGAGCCTTGCCCCACCTTCAATTCCTTTATGTCTGCCTTGTCCATACGGCAGTCACGTTTCCAGTGACCCCGTTTGCCACAGTTTAGGTCGACATCTTGGGATATGTCATTTGTCTTCCTAGAAGACTGTGATGATTTTACCTTTGCCCCTTTTAGAATCTATGGCTCTGCTTCCTATAACATAGCCATCAACTCTCCAAGAGTTTACTCTTGATTCACAATGAACCTGCCCCAGCTTTCGGGTAGAGACTATAAGATCAAATCTTTGGTAGTCTCGGCCAAGTAAGTAATGCCAAGCTAACCTAGCTGATCGATGTCAGCAATCATCTATGACACCTAGTGCTCGACAGATGTACCCTCTGACATACACGAGCTAAAGAGCTTCTTTTGCAATTTGTACTTCTAAGATCTAAGAATAAATCTATGAAGATCTTTAATTTCATCATCAAGGTACAATGATCTAATCCTTAATTTTGATTACGGAATTAAAGTGTCATTGTGGTAAGCATAATGGATTGACCACTAAATTTATCATCACATGAATCTTCCAAAGATCATATTCTACTATTTTCTCAACTCCGGGCTTAGGCCCAAGAGGTTGTTTTATCAAATAGAGTAACTTCTTTGTTCCCAGGACTATCCTGAGGTTTTATTCCCAATTTGAAAATTAAAGCCGTTTAATGACATTTTCTCCTAGGATTATGTTTAAACGTTAATATTTCAGTTTTCTTGATTGATATAGTCCAACTATCCAATCAACGATTTCAGGTACTATTTAAATATAATGATTACTATAGTCTAACTATATAATCAACTATTATTTGATTGGTTAAATTCAAATATATTGATTACTATAATCCAATTATATAATCATCTATAATTTGAAATAGTTTGAATACAGTCTAACTGTTTAATTAAAACAATGATTAAATATTAGTCCAACTAATACATTTAAGTAATGACGAAAAATTGAAATGAGAGCGTATTGGCAAGTATCTAGACGAAATTGCAAATTTAATACTTGCCTCCTACTATTTTGTCGGCGAGCCTCCAACCCTCTATTGAGTACTCGGGAAACCTTGTTTCCTAGTGGGCTAGGATCTCGTTAAATAACACACAACCTTGACTTTGGCCAACAAGCTATATGATATTTAACTAGGTAGATCTCTAAGATCAATTGGATCTCATCCAATTCCTAGATCCAGTAGGTGGACATCCAAGTCCGAAACATATATCTAATATATCCAATATATTACCTAACCTTTTTCCTCTGAATCAACTAAGCCTTGGCTTTGGCACAACAAACTTAATGATTCCAGTTAAGCGGGACCCATTGACCTTGGAAAGCTTCGTAATCGATGTCGATGGACAAGATGTGATCTTGACTTTGGCCAACAAATCACAACTTGGACAAGACATGCGATATGGAACAAAGCCTTCATGATCCAAACACATCCGCGATGGAGAAAGGTCTTGACTTTGGCCAACAAACCAGTGCCAATCTTGGATCTTGAGAATGAATCATTCAATGGACGGAAAACACTTAATATATGTTGATGGTTTTTCACGTAATTGGCAACCAATTAATTATCTTTGATTAGGTCTCATCATACACCCTTAAGCATGCATTTTAAAAGCATAATAAGGCGCGATAAATAAATTAATAATGATATGCGGATGGATATTTAAAACAACTTGTTCCTAGAACAAATCTCTCTCTTTCCTCTCTTCCGCTAGCACAAATCTTACTTTTACCCAATTACATAAAACTTCTAAAGAAACCTCATTTACATTGAGAGGAATAGGTGAGAAGAGAAATATAAAGAGTCAAGAGGTAATAGGCTGGACACGCAGGTCCAATTAATAAATTCTAAATTTATTACAACAATTTTCAAAATCGCCCTCACCCATCTAATATCCATCCGATATACATTATTCATACATCACATCCATGTATTCACACAAAGCATGTTATCAATCAATCGAATCCAATTAATTAATCTGAAATTAATGACCATCCAATGTTCAAACAACGATTTGATTTAGGGCTAGTCAAACTCGTTTTAGGAATAAGTACTCAAAGTATGAATTCTTGAATTATATCAAACTACAACATTAAATCCAATTTAATTTGTATTCAATACTAATTCTATATTTAATTCCAAATTAAATAATTACACTTTATTAATGAGCCTTTGCGACTTAGATTTTAAATCTAATCATTACGGGTCTCAAAGCCCAATTAACATCCAATGTCAATTTAATTAAAGTCCAATGGGCTTTCAATTAATTTATAAGGCAGGGTCTTTGGCAACCAAAGCCCAATAAGGAATCACCCTTTTGCCAAAAATCAATTTAGGCCAATAAAAATTTTAAAGGTCCATTATATTATATTTGGACTTTATGGATATGGTTTTGGGCCCAATTGGATCCAACCAATTAACCTAAACCAAACTTGGCCCAACCAAGCCCATTAAGCCCAAATACAACTTTATAAGCCCAATTCCAAATTCAGCCCAACTAATTAAATTCTAAAATTCCAAATTTCATAATTTAATTAACTAAAGTGTATTAGCCATAATTAATTAGTCAAATTAACATTTCCAAAATACCAATTTACATAATTAATCATGCTTATCATCATCAACACATGTCCAACATTATTGAATCTAAAAATCAATTCATTTCCATGCTATATATAGCTCTCGGCAATGGGAAAATTTTCTTAATTAATTTTGATTTCAATCCAATTAAATCACAAATCAATTTATCCATCATTTCAAACACATCCAATGGTCCAAAAATCAAAATCACCATGAGCTATACTAGGGCATCATATTCGGCCAAGCCAAATATTGGGGAAAAATTAATCCAATTCAATTTTCATCAAATTGATCATGCATAACTCTAAGTTATCATCATTCAAGCATACTCAAATAATCAATTTCATCAAATCATGCTCAAATCAATTTTACCCAAATTTTACCCTAAATTAATTTCATGCTTAAACAAGGCTCTGATACCATTGTTGGGTTTTCTAGGTCAAACCAAGATCATATTATGCGATGAAAAGTGCGAATACATGAAAGTAAAGTTGCAGAAATACTCACTTTGATCGGCTTTGCGATGCGAAGAACACAAAAAATTTCTGCTCCAAACTTCTCTTTGTGCTCCATGTGTTTCGCTCAAGGTCCCATTTGTGTGCTCCAAGATCCAAGCTTTGTGAATGGATTCCATGCTCATGAATGGGTTTCCCTATCACCTTTGTAAGACCCCTTGGATGTGCTAGCATCTTTGAAAAATTTACCACAAATCTTCCCCTTTTGCTTCTTCTAGTTCTCGGCCAAGCCAAGAACTTAAAGAGAAAATGGCACCAAGGCCGTATGAGGGAGAGAGAAAAAAGATGAAGTTGTGTGTGTTGGTTTGTATATTCCAATTACAAAAATGAAAGTCATATACCAAATGTATTAAAAATGCTATATGTCTTTCAACCATCACACTTGTGTGTTTAACACACTATCACCAACCATCAACTTCCATCACATTAAAGTGATAAAGTTGACTAGTGATGTGATGAGTGATGTGACTTATGGGCCCCACTTGATTCAAAATACGAGTGGGCCCGCAACACATCTCGGGCTCGGGTTCGTTAATTCCGAATTAACGAATTTTCCGTTGCTATGTAATTAAATCAAATTTAATTAAATAATTATGCCTAGCAAAATTACTATTCACGTCGATAATGATTTAATTCTAAATTAACTCGTTTGCCCGAATTAAAATCCAATTTTAATTCAACGTCGAAGTCTAATTTCATATAATATATTGAATATATTATTTTATCGATTAATTCCAAATTAATCATTCTCTCTCCTTAAATAGTATTTTATCCCAGATAAAATATCTCCGTAATTAATCCCAGATTAATTTTATCTCTCTATTAATTAATCCCAGATTAACAATGTGCGAGTCATATGTCATCGGTGAATCTTCGGGAAGCGACTCAAGAGATCCCGAGATATGTTGGCAGTAAATCCGGTCGTCGGACTATCCGAACACGTACGTACCTCATACTACGTTCTTACCGATTTACGGGACAAGGTTGGCTTCTAGCAAAGCGTCATGCCTACCCAATATTCCAGAAATATTCTTAATGGAATATATAATCTATGTCAGGCATAGTATACGTAGTATTGCGTATTACGATCCAGTATCGGATGTCAAATGCAAGGCCTGAGGCTGGAATAATGTCTGCCCCGTACGAAGCATATATCAGATCACTAGCAACTAGTCTCTTTATTATCGGATAATCATGACCTAGTCATATTATCCCGATGGTTGCAACCTTTTAGAGAACCAGTTCTGTATCCCTGCGTGACCATTATCTTCATATGACTGAAGTGATACTTCCGTCTTGACATCACACCTAATACACTACGATTCTCAATAAACCCAGAAGAGGCGTACACAGAACCTGTTAAAGTCCTGGACGACCAAAACCAAAGCGTATTGATTGTCGCAAGTACTAGCGATGCAAGTCTCAGGTTAAGACCAAATACACCTAACCTGATGCGGACTCCCATAGACACATAGTCATACTACCAATGGGATTCCGATGGGTCTAACTAGAGCGAAGCTGTTTTTCGTACCATCGGTAAAACACAACCTCCTACCACACTTGCATAAGTATCCAATATTTAAATATATGAGAACTGTACTGTTACGCTTCCATAACACGCACAAGTGTGATACTAGTCTATTCCGCATTATCGATGTCCAGTCTCGATAATACTACGACTAGGGATATTTAATGATTAAACCGTCGTGGATTGATACTGTCTCATATCATCTCAATCTGGAACTAATCATAAGGACTTTCATCATTCACACATTTAAATATTCTAATAACGAAATGATAAAAGGCAATTTCCATTGCTACATAATTAATTTGTACAAGAACACAATGTCTTTTACAAATATTGACGCTAAGGTCATAATTGTCCAACAATCACCCACTTGGCCTATAGCCAGTCACTCAAGCATCTAACACCTGAACTATGTATATGTCGCTCAAACTTTTACTGAGGAATGGCTTTCGTCAGCGGATCTGCAATGTTGTCCTCTGATGCGACCTTCTCGATCTTCACATCGCCACGATGTATGATCTCACGAATCAGATGGAAACGTCGAAGAACCGCGCTTCCTTAGCCTGCGCTATAGCCCCGTTATTGTCACAATACAATGGAGCGGGCTCAGCTACTAACGGAACTACTCCTAATCCAATTAGGAGTTTTCGGATCCAAACTGCCTCCTTTACTGCTTCAGCTGCAGCGATATTCTTCGTTTCTGTTGTTGAATCGGCAACAGTCTTTTGCTTGGAAGATTTCCAGCTTACTGCTTCGTTATTCAAAAAAAATATTTACCCAAATTGCGACTTACAGTCGTCTTTATCGGTTTGGAAACTTGCATCGGTATAACCAGTTACCTCAAGTTCTCCAACTCAATAGATTAAGAAAGCATACTTAGTTCGACTAAGATAATTAAGGATATTCTTAACCGCTATCCAGTGACCTTCACCTGGATCGGCCTGATAGCGACTACACATGCTCAAAGCATATGAGACATTAGGTCGCGTACATATCTTGGCATACATGATCGATCTGAATGCCGAGGTGAATGGTATCCGACTCATGTTGTCTCTCTCATCTTGAGTTTTAGGAAACATGTCCTTAGATAGAGTGACGCCATGTGACATTGGCAACAGTCCTCTCTTGGCATGATCCATGTTGAATCTCTTCAACACTTTGTTAATGTACGTGCTCTAGGAGAGCCCAACAGCTTTCTAGATCTATCCTGGTAGATCTTTATTCCCAGAATAAAGGCTGCTTCTCCCAGATCTTTCATGGAGAATTATAATGAAAGCCAAGCTTTCACCGATGTTAATATTGGAATGTCATAACCATAAGCAATACATCGTCAACATAAAGGACAATGAAAGTCAGTGTGCTCCCACTAACCTTCTTTTATACACAAGGATCATCTTCATTTTGAACAAAATCATATTCTTTTATGATCTCATCAAAATGTTGGTTCCAAGAACGCGACGCTTGCTTCAGTCCATAAATGAAACGATTTAACTTGCAAACCTTGTTTGCATGTTTAGGCACGACAAAACCGTCATGTTGTTGCATATAAACATCCTCTAATAGATTTCCATTAAGGAAAGCCATTTTGACATCCATCTGCAATATCTCGTAATCAAAATATGCTGCAATAGCAAGTATTATCCGAATGGATTTAATCATGGCAACGGGTGAGAAAGTTTCGTCGTAATCGACACCATGTCGTTGAAGATACCCCTAGCTTTGTATGTTTGTATGTTGCTATCAATGTCGGTCTTCTTCTTGAAGATCCATTTGCAACCAATAGGCTTTACGCCTTCTGGTGCATCAACCAGTTTCCAAACTTGGTTGGTATACATGGAATCCATTTCGGAATTCATGGCATCTTGCCATAAACCGGAGTCGATACCTTGTATCGCTTCCTCATATGTAGCTGGCTCGTCTTCCTCAATGTGATTGATATCTACATAAGGTGAGATCCGAAACCCATACCTCTCAGGTTGTTTTCTGACTCTCTCTGATCTACGTGGTCCTTGTGTATTCGAAGATTGTGGTACAGCTTCATCCCTGATGAACTGTTCATGTTCCATTGGGGATTCTATGCCGGGAACAGTATCACTCCGATTTTCATTGAGTTCTACTTTCCTCCCACTTATCACTGCATTTAGGAATTAATTCTCAAGGAAAACCACATATAGAGCAACAAAAACTTTATTCTCTCGTGGGTGATAAAAGTAATATAATTTGGTTTCCCTAGGATATCCTACAAAAAGGCATTTATCCGATTTGGGTTCTAGTTTGGTACATTCCAAACGTTTGACGTATGCCCAGCAACCCAAAATCTTCAGGAATGAGAAACCCGGTTTCTTTCCTGTCCATATCTCATACGGAGTTTGTTGAACAGACTTTGACGGAACCTTATTCAAAATAAGTATTGCACTGTTCAATGCATATCCCCAGAAGGAAATAGGTAGCTCAGTACGACTCATCATAGACCTTACCATGTCTAACAAGGTTCTGTTTCTCCATTCAGACACACCGTTTAATTGCAGTGTTCCAGGAGGAGTCCACTGTGAAAGAATACCATATTCTTTCAAGTAGTCAAGAAACTCATTACTCAAGTATTCGCCACCACGGTCCGACCGTAATGTCTTAATACTTTTACCGGTCTACTTTTCAACTTCGTGTCGAAACTCTTTGAATTTCTCAAAAGTTTCCGACTTGTGTCTCATAAGATACACATAATCATAACATGATGCATCATCCATAAAGGTTACGAAGTAATCATATTCACCTCTAGCCTGGCTAGACATGGGCCCACAAACGTCACTATGAAATAGGGCTAACAGTTCGGTGGCGCGTAAACTTTTACCGCTAAAAGGTGATTTAGGCATTTTGCCTAATAAGCAAGATTCGCAGACGTCATATGAATTTGGATCAAATCCGTCCAAGTACCCACTCTTCGAAAGTGTGGATATGCGAGTCTTGTTTATGTGTCCCAAACGACAATGCCACATATAAGTTTCATCTTTATGACTTACTTTAAGCCTTTTGTTTGTTACATTTTGAGATTGGTTTATATTCAAAATATAAAGACCATTATTTACAACAGCAGTGCAAATTTCTATATCATTTTTATACATAAAACACCCAGTGTTTGTAAATACAAAAGTGTACCCACATTGGGCTAACATAGATACATAAATAATATTCCTAGTCAAAATAGGTACATAATAACAGTCTGTAAGTTCAAGTACATGCTCCGAGGGCAGTTCAAAAACAAAAGTGCCAACGGCCAAAACGGCGACTGGAGTCCCATTTCCAACACGGAGGTCAATCTCTCCTGAAGCCAGTCTCTGTTGGGTTTCAAGATTTAATTAAATAATTATGCCTAGCATAATTACTATTCACGTCGTTAACGAATTAATTCTAAATTAACTCGTTTGCCTGAATTAAAATATAATTTTAATTTCACGTCGAAATCTAATTTCGTTTAATATATGAAATATATTATTTTATCGACTAATTCTAAATTAATCTTTCCCTTTCTCCAAATAGTACTTTATCCCAGATAAAGTCTCTCCACAATTAATCCCAGATTAATTTAGCTCGAATCATACTTCATTGGTGAATCTTCGGGAAGCGACCCAAGAGATCCCTGGATATGTTGGCAGTAAATCCGGTCGTCGGACTATCCGAACACGTACGTATCTCGTACTATGTTTTTACCGATTTACGAGACAAGGTTGGCTTCTAGCAAAGTGCCATGCCTACCCAATTCTCCAGAAATATTCTTAATGGAATATACGATCCATATCAGGCGTAGTACCATCATCTCCATATGACTGAAGTGATACTTCCGTCTTGACATCACATCCAATACACTATGATTCTCAATAAACCCAGAAGAGGCGTACACAGAACCTGTTAAAGTCCTGGACGACCAAAGCCAAAGCGTATTGATTGTCGCAAGTACTAGCGATGCAAGTCTCAAGTTAAGACCAAATACACCTACCCTGATGTGGATTACCATAGACACATAGTCATACTACCAATGGGATTCCGCGGGGTCTATCCAGAGCGAAGCTGTTTTACGTACCATCGGTAAAACACAACCTTCTATCACACTTGCATAAGTATCCAATACTGAAATACATGAGAATAATGATGTTACGCTTCCATAACACGCACAAGTGCAATACTAGTCTATTCTGCATTATCGATGTCCAGTCTCGATACTACTACGACTAGGGATATTTAATGATTAAACCTTTATGGATTGATACTGTCTCATATCTTATCAATCCGGAACTAATCATAAAGACTTTCATCATTCAAACTTTTAAGTAATCTAATTAAGAAATGATAAAAGGAAATTTCCATTGCTACATAATTAATTTGCACAAAAACACAATGTCTTTTACAAATAGTGACGCTATGGGTCATAATTATCCAACAATCTCCCAGTTGGCCTATAGCCAGTCACTCAAGCATCTAACACCTGAACTATGTACATGTCGCTCAAAATTTTGGTGAGGAATGGCTTTCGTCAGCGGATCTGCAATGTTGTCCTCCGATGTGACCTTCTTGATCTTTATATCGGCACGATGTATGATCTCACGAATCAGATGGAAACGTCGAAGAACATGCTTGGATCGTTGATGAGACCGCGGTTCCTTAGCCTGCGCTATAGCCCCGTTATTGTCACAATATAATAGAATAGGCTCAGCTGCTAACGGAACTACTCCTAATCCAATTAGGAACTTTTGGATCCAAACTGCCTCATTTTCTGCTTCTTTTTCTTCTTCTTCTTGATACCTCCAGTCGCCCTGAGCCCAGGCCTCGGTGTCCGAGATGTAGAAGTGAAGTGTGCCTCGCGCTTCTTGCCCTTAAGAAGTTCCTTCTCTGCCTCACGCAGCGTGGACATCAGCTCTCCAAGAGTCTTCTCTTGGTTCATCATGTTGTACTTCATGATGAACCCACTCAAAGTGTCGGGGAGAAACTACAAGATCAAATATATAGAGGTCTATATCGTAAAGACAATCCACATTTGTCCAAGCTGCTCAATATCGGCAATCATCTGTGTCATGTGATGTTCAACAAACGTAGCCTCCGACATCTGAGCACGAAATAGTTTCTTCTGTAACTCATATCTTTGCGATCTAAGGTTAGATTGGTGCAGATCATTCAACTTCGCCAACATTGTATAGAGATCCAATCCCTTGTTCTATCGACGCAATTGCTGAGTCATAGTAGCAAACATAATATATTGAGCAGTTGCATTGTCATTACTATGTGTCTTCCAAAGATCTAGCTCGAGCAACTAATCAGATATGGGCTTAGGCATAAGAGGTCTCTCTATAGTATATAGTAGCCTATCGGATCCAAGGACTATCCTTAGATTCATGTCCCAATCGGAAAAGTTAGTGCCGTTGAAGACATTATCGCCCATGATGATGTCACAGACACTATTCTTTCCAGACATTTTAATTGCGATAATCTAATTATCCAATTAACAATGTAGGGTACAGTCCAACTGTTACAAGAAAAATAACATTATATTAGTCCAACTAATAAAATAATTTTGATGAAATATTTTAAAGCGCGTAAAGCTAAGTATTTGAACGAAATTGCAAATTCAATACTAGCCTCCCACTATTTTTCGGCGAGCCTCTAACCCTCTGTCGAGTACTCGGGAAACCCAGTTTCCTAGTGGGATATGATCCCGTTAAATAACGCACAACCTTGACTTTGGCCAACAAGCTGTATGATATTTAACTAGGTAGATCTTGAAGATCAATTGGATCTCAACAAATTCCTAGATCCGGTAGGTGGACCTCCAAGTCCGAAACATATATACAATATATATATGCCAATATATCCAATATATTTTCCTAACCTTTTCCTCTAAATCAACTAAGCCTTGGCTTTGGCACAACAAGCTTAATTATTCCAGTTAAGCGGGACCCATTAACGTGGGAAAGCTTCGTAATCAATGTCGATGGACAAGAAGAGATTCCTGGATTTATTGGCAGTAAATACGGTCATCGGACTATCCGAACACGTGTGTACCCCGTACCACGTTCTCACCGATTTACAAGACATGATTGGCATATAGCAAAGCACCGTGCCTACCCAATTCTCCAGAAATATCCACCGAGGAATATTATCTGTATCAGGCGTAGTTATACAATGTATTGCGTAATACGATCCAATATCGGATGTCAATTGCTAAGCCTAGGCTGGCTCTGTGTCTGCCCCGTAAGAAGCATATATCGGATCCCGCATTGTTGAGTTCTAATATATGTCCCAAGATCAACAAATCAAGCAAGAAAACGCATGAATACACAACATAGGAGTGCAGAATAACTCACATTGATTGGTTTGAATGCTAGGAAGACCAAAAACGCAATGCATGTTCTCTGCTCGGCAGTGAGCTGCGCACAGGTGGACTGCTCGACGTTGGTGGTGGTGGTCTCCTCCTTGTTCGGCCATTGATGACCTCCATTGAAGCTCCAAGCTTCAAGCTTTTCCATGCTCATGAAGACACTTCCCTATCACCTTGGTATGCCTCCTAGAGTGTGCTAGCACTTGATTTTGCAATAAAAATCGTCACCTTCATCTCACTGCTTCTCGTTTTCAATCGGCAAAAAACAGAAGAAAAGAATGGCTCAAAGCCGTGTGAGAAGGAGAGAAAAGAGAGGGAGATGAAGAGATGCGTAAAAGAGAAGAGTGGAGAGAGAGAGAAAAAGAAATGTAATTAGGTTTTTATATTTTCTAAAATTAATTAAAAACCATTTACATTTCTTTTAACTTTCCATTTACCAAAAGTCAAAAAGTAAAAGCAAAAGTTGCCTTTTCAACTTCTACATCAATCACAAAAATCAAGTGACAACATGTCACATCACTCAAAGTGACATTTGATTTTACGCTTGATGTGACTTGCGATTTGACGCACGATTTGACTTGCGTGCCGCACTCGAATTCGAAATGCGAATGCACTCGCAAAAAATCTCGGGCTCGGGTTTCGCTAATTCCAAATTAACGAATTTTCCGTCGCGTCGTAATTAAATGATTACGCCTAGCGAAATCACTATTCACACGCTAACGAATTAATTCTAAATTAATTCGTTCGCCCGAATTAAAATCCAATTTTAATTCCGTGTCGAAATCCAGTTTCGATTAATATATCGAATATATTAATTTTACCGATTAATTCCAAATTAATCGTTCCTCTCTCTTTAACGATATTTTATCCGAGATAAAATATCTCCGTAATTAATCCGAGATTAATTTTCTCTCTCATCGAATTAATCCCAGATTAATTTTCTATCTCTTCCAATTAATCCCAGATTAATTAAAGTGCGAGTCATACGTCATCGGTGAATCTTCAGGAACCGACCCATGAGATCTCCGGATATATTGGCAGTAAATACGGTCGTCGGACTATCCGAACACGTAAGTATCGCGTACTACGTTTATACCGATTTACAAGACAAGGTTGGCCTCTAGCAAAGCGCCATGCCTACCCAATTCTCCAGAAATATTCTTACAGGAATATATAGATCTATATCAAGCGTAGTATACCGTAGTATTGTGTATATCGGCCCAGTATCGGATAGTCACTGCTAGGGCTGGGGCTGGATAAGTGTCTGCCCCGTCCGAAGCACATGTCGGATGTCTAGTAACTAGTCTCTATAATCGGATATACATGACCTTGTCATAATATCCCGATGGCCGGCCAGTACTTAAGAGCACTAATACCGTATCCTGCGTGACATCATCTCCACTATGACTGGAGTGATACTTCCGTCTTGACATCACACCCAATACACTACGACTCTCTGATAATCCCAGAAGTGGTGTACACAGAACCGGTTAAAGCCCTGTACCACCAAGACCAAAGTCTATCGATTATCGCAAGTATTAGCGATGTAAGTCTCAGGTTAAGACTATACACACCTACCTTGATTTCGGCCTCCCATAGACACATAGTCATAATACCAATGGGATTCCGAGGGGTCTATCCAGAGCGAAGCTGTTTCCCATACCATCGGTGAAACACGACCTCCTATCGCACTTGCATAAGTATCCAATACTTATATATATGAGAACTATGCCGTTGTGCCCTCACAACGCGCACAAGTGCAATACTAGCCTATTCCGCATTATCGATGTCCAGTCTCGATAATACTCCGGCTAGGGATATTTAATGATTAAACTTGGGGACTGATACTGTCTCATATCATTCTCAGTCCAGGAACTAATCATAGGGCCCTCTCTTCATTTATATATCTAAGGTGATCTAATCACAAATGATGAGACTACAATCTCCTTTGTCACATAGTTAATTTGTACAACAACACCGTGATCTGTACAAATAGTGACGCTATGGGTCATTTTGTCCAACAATCTCCCACTTGGCTATAGCCAGTCACTCGAGTGTCTAACACCGAACTATGTACGGTTGGCTCAAACTGCTGAGAAATGCTTTCGTCAGCGGATTTGCATGATTATCATCTTGATGCGATTTATCGATCATCACATCGCCACGATGTATGATCCGAATGAATCAGATGAGTATCTAAGTATGTATCTGGATCGTTGATGAGACCATTAATTCTTTAGCCTGTGCTGACGCCTAGCTCAGCTGCTAACAGAACTATATCTAATCTAATTAGATTTGTATTGACCCAAAACTTCTATTGTTGCTTCAGCTGCAACAACAACCCGCATTTTTTTTTTATTCCGTAACAGTATCTTGCATGGAAGATTTCCAGCTCACTTTCCGTTATTCAAACTATATAGCACCGTTTGCGACTTTTAGTCGTCTTTATTGGTTATAGGAAACTTGCTACAGTGACCCCAGTCACTTCAAGTTCTCCTTCTCCATAGACTAAGACAGCATCCTTAGTTCTCTAAGATACTAACGGATGTTCTTAACATCAATCCAGTGACTATCACTCGGATTGGCCTGTTTGTGAATCCATATGTTCAAAGCGTATGATACACCAGGTCTCGTACATTTTTCAATGTACGGTCTTCTAGGAGAGTATTGCGAAAGCCAAGCTTTCGATGATATTTATTTTATGGGAATATCATTTCAAGAAATGACGTATTATCATTATTTTATAGGACAGCCACTGTCAGTGCGCTCCCACTAACCTCCTTATATACACAAGAATTATTTTCGTTTTGAATTAAATCGTACACCATTATGATTATATCAAAACGATAATTCCAAGAACCTAAAGCTTGCTTCAATCCAATCATGGATCGAATAACCTGCATAATCCAAATGGATTTACCGTGGCAACAGGTAAAAGGTTGAATCGTAATCAACACAATGTTGATAACGATACCTTTCCGTTAAAAGCCTAGCTTTATACGTTGGTATGTTGTCATCCATGTATGTCTTCCTAGAAGACATATAGTACCAATAGGCACAATGCCTTGTGGTACATCAACTAGTATCCAAACTTGTTGATATACATGGAATCCATTTTGGACTCATGACACTTTGTCATAATAGGGAGTCGATACCTTGTATCACTACCTCATACGTAATCAGTTGGTATACCTTAAAAGATTAACATCTTTATGAGGTGAGATCAGAAACCCATAACCCCAGGTTGTTTTTCTGACTCTCTCTGATCTACGCTGTTCTTGTGTAACTCGAAGATTAATGGTATAGGTTCATCATAGATGAACTATTTGTATTCCATTAAGGACTTCGTGCCTTGTACAGTATTACTCCTCCGATTTTCATCGAGTATCACTATCCTCCCACTGACCACTGCATATCGGTATTCCTCTCAGGAAAAACCGCATGGTGAGCAACAATCATATTGTTCTCTTGTGAGATATATAGTACTATACTTATGGTTTCCCTTAGGATAACCTATATTGGCACTTATCCAATTTGGGTCTTTAGTTTGGTATCATCCAAACGTTATGCCTGGCATACCTAAATTATTAGGAATGAGAACCTCGTTTCTTCCCTGTTCATATCCTATATGACATCTGTCAAACAGATTTATATGGAACTTTATTCTAAATAAGTTATTGCACTGTTAAAACTTATCCATTGAAGGAAATGGTAGCTCAGAGCGACTCATGATTAGCCTTATCATGTCTAACATGATTCGGTTAATCCGTTTGGAAACACCGACACTTTGACGCGTTCCGGGAGGAGTCCTCATTTGAAAGAATACTATACTCTTTCAAGTATATAAGAAACTTATTGCTTAAGTATTTTCATTATGGTCTTACCGTGACGGAATAATACTATAGCCGATCTGTTTGTCTATTTCGTGTCGAAACTCTAAAAGTTTCCGATTTGTGTTCTTCAAAAGAAACACATAACCAAAACGTGATGCCACATCCGTTTTA
This sequence comes from Zanthoxylum bungeanum, assembly GCA_019454045.1. Lineage (NCBI taxonomy): Eukaryota > Viridiplantae > Streptophyta > Magnoliopsida > Sapindales > Rutaceae > Zanthoxylum > Zanthoxylum bungeanum. Next base: position 41,279 of record SKCR01048554.1, read on the forward strand.
AGGTCACGAAATATTCATGTTCACATCTAGCCTAGCTAGATATGGGCCCACTAACTTCACCATGAATAGGGCTAACAGATCGGTGGCACTTACACTATTACCAAGTAAACAATGTTTTAGGTGCTTTACCTAACAAACTAGATTCGTAGACTTTATTTGAATAGTCAAATCAGTCCTAGTACCCACTCTTCAAAAGTGTGGATATACGAGTCTCGTTAAATTGTGTCCTAGACAACAATGCCACAAATAAGTCTCTATTGATCAAATCAATTTGAGCTATTTATTTGTCATTTTATATGTTGAGATTTTATTTATATTCAAAATATAAATTCTGTTATTTACATCTAATGTATTTATCTCAGTATCATCTTTATATAATAAAACACTGAGTGTTCTAGAATATAAAGGTTTATCCACAATGGATTAAACACTGATATAGAGATAATGTCTCTAGTCAAACTAGTTACATTATAACAGTTCCTAATTTAAGTATATACCCAAGGGTAGTTCCTAAACTTAGGTATCTACGGTCGAAACAGCGACTTTCGTCCTGTTTCCGATTCGCAGAGCAATCTCAGCTTGAAGTCAGTATCCTGCTCAAAGCAGATTCTGAACATCAATACATATATTTTATGTACCACACTATATTTTTAAAATCTAATTTCAATACTAGCTGTGAACATAACTAAGACAAACATTTTCAAAGTAAGAACCTTGCCCTTTCTTTAATTCCTTCGTGTCTGCCATATCTAAATTGTAGTCACTTTGGGATATGTCTATTATCCTTTTCAATATTTCAGAAACCTTAGGCCAAGCCTTAGGTTTTAGAATATCGAAACGATGTGCACCTCGTGCTACATGCCCAATTGCAAACTTTGACTTTATCTTCTCTAGAATAGTCAATTAATTCTCCAAGAATTTAATTGCAATTTTAATACTTCTTAAATCTAAAATTAGATTTATGACAAGTATATTAATTAAGCACTAAAGTCATCATCACATAAATCTTCCAAAGATTTTACGCTCTACTTATTTTGCTTAATTTTGGGCTTAAGTTATAATAAGTTATTTTATCAAATAAAATAACCTACTATTTATTCCCAATTTGAAATTAAATTATTTAAAATATTTTAATCCCAGATTATATTTTAAATATCCAATTTTCAATTTTATCTTGATTACAATAGTCCAACTATTTAATCAACGATTAGTGGTACTAAATATATTATAATGATTATAATAGTCCAACTATATAATCAAATATAATCCAAATTAATTAACCTCAATTACATTGATTACTATAATCTAATTATAAAATCAACTGTAAACTGAAATTAATTAATTCAAATATATGATTAATATATCCAATTATATATAATCAAGTATAATACAGTCCAACTGTTTATTAAAACAACAATTTAAATATTAGTCTAACTAACATTTAATCTAATGACGAAATAATTTAAATGAGCGCGTATGGCGAGTAATTGAACGAGTATTGCAAATTCATTCTTGCCTCCCACTAGTTTTCGTCGAGCCTCTAACCCTCTGTCGAGTACTCGGGAAACCGTGTTTCCTAGTGGGCTAGGATCCCGTTAAATATCACACAATCTTGACTTTGGCCAACAAATTGTATGATAATTAACTAGGTAGATCTCAAAGATCAATTGGATCTCATCCACCTCCTAGATCCAGTAGGTGGACATCCAAGTCCCAAACATATATCTTATATATGCCTATACATCGAATGTATACCCTAACCTTTTTCCTCTGAATCAACTAGGCCTTGGCTTTGGCACAACAAACCTAGTGATCCCAGTCAAGCGCGGACCCATTGACATGGAAGCTTCGTAATCAATGTCTATGGACAAGAAGTGGTCTTGACTTTGGCCAACAACCACAACTTGGACACGACACCGATATGGAACAAAGCCTCGTGATTAAAACACATCTTTGACGGACAAGGGCTTGACTTTGGCCAACAACCCCTGCCAATCTCGGATCTTGAGTAAGAATCACTCAATGGAAGGAAAATAAACGCTTGATATTTAACGAGGGTTTTTCGCGTGCAAATTGGTTACCATTTATTATCTTTGTTAAGGTCTCACATCATACACCCTTAAACATGCATTCTAAACACATAATAAAGCGCATATGATAAAATAATAATGATATGCAGATGGATATTTTACATTGATCCTAGATCAAATCTCTCACTTTCTCTCTCCCGCTAGCACAAATATTTCTTCTACCCGTTACACTACACTTCTAAAGAAACCTCATATACATAGAGGGGAATAGGTGAGAAGAGAATACAAAGAATAGGAGATAAGGCTGGACTCGCAGGTCCAATTAATAAACAAATTTATTACAATTTCCAAAATCGCCCCACCCAGCTAATATCCATCTGATATACATTATTCATGCATCGCAACCATGTATTCATACAAGCATGTTATCAATCAATCAAATCCAATTAATTAATCTGTTAATTAGTGATCATCCAATGTTCAAACAATGATTTGATTTTTGCTCGAGTCAAACTCGTTTTGCGAATAAGTACTCAAAGTACGAATTCTCGAATTAAATTAAGCTACATAATTAATTCCAATTTAATACGCATTTAATTCTAATTCACTATTTAATTCCAAATTAAATATTACACTTTTATTAATGAACCTTTACGACTTAAATTCCAAATTTAATCGCAACGGGTCTCAAAGCTCGATTAACATCTAATGTTTATTTAATTAAAGTCCAATGGGCTTTTAATTAATTTCTATAAGGCGTGGACTTTTGGTCAACTCGGGTCAAACCGAAGAACCAAAATCCAATCCGGGAGTTACCCCATAAGCCTTTAAATTAATTTTGGCCCATTAGGCCCAATTAAATAATTAAGGTCCATTAATCATATTGGACTTTATGGATGCGGTTTTAGGCCCAATTGGATCCAACCAAATTTGCCTAAACTCAACTTTGTACAACAAAGCCCAAAAGCCCAATCACAACCTTCAAGGCCCAATTCCAAAAATAAGCCCAATTAATTAACTTATAAATTCTAAATTCCATAATTAATTAACCTAAGTGTAATACACAATTAATCACCCAATTATATTTCTAAAACATCATTAGCATACAGACTTAATCATGCACTTTAAACATTAAATAGTGTCCAACACAATTTATTAAAATCAAACCCAATTTACACATGCTTTAAGTCTCGGCAATTAGGGGTTTTTTCAATCCGATTCGGTTTCAATCCAATTGAATCCACAATCATCATTTCCCAAATCAATTCATTCATCCAATGAATTAAAACAAAAAATCACAATGAATTTCATGTTCATTAAGATTCGGCCAAGCCACTTTAAAAGGGAAAAAATGTTCCAATCAAAATTCAATCCAATTGAACCTCAAAACAACATTACCCAATTGTTTTAAGTCATCCAATGATCAAAAAACAAATTAATTCCAAGACATTAGGGTTCTTCCAATTTCGGTCATGCCTCCAATTGGGGGAAATTGATCCAATCCAATTTTCTTGAAATTGATCACACACAATCTCAATTAAACATGTTTTAAGCATACTTAAACATCCAATTTAATTAAAACATGCTCAAACACATTTTACCCAATTCAGTTACATGTTCAACCTAAAGAATTGGGGAAAATTGATCCAATCCAATTTTCTTGAAATTGATCATGCACAACTTCAATTAATCAACATACAAGCATACTTAATCAATCAATTCAACCAAATCATGCTTCAATTGATTATCCCCAATTTCAAACCCTAAAAGTTTCATGCTTGATAATAGCTCAAGATACCATTGTTGAGTTCTAATATATGTCCCAAGATCAACAAATCAAGCAAGAAAACGCATGAATACACAACATAGGAGGTGCGGAATAACTCACATTGATTGGTTTGGATGCCAGGAAGACCAAAACCGCACTGCATGTCTCTGCTCGGCAGTGAGCTGCGCACAGGTGGACTGCTCGACGTTGGTGGTGGTGATCTCCTCCTTGTTCGGCCATTGATGACCTCCATTGAAGCTCCAAGCTTCAAGCTTTTCCATGCTCATGAAGACACTTCCTTATCACCTTGGTATGCCTCCTAGAGTGTGCTAGCACTTGATTTTGCAACAAAAATCGCCACCTTCATCTCACTGCTTCTCGTTTTCAATCGGCAAAAACAGAAGAAAATAATGGCTCAAAGCCGTATGTGAGAAGGAGAGAAAAGAGAGGGAGAGGAAGATATGCGTAAAAGAGAAGAGTGGAGAGAGAGAGAAAAAAGAATGTAATTAGGTTTTTATATTTTCTAAAATTAATTAAAAACCATTTACATTTCTTTTAACTTTCCATTTACCAAAAGTCAAAAAGTAAAAGCAAAAGTTGCCTTTTCAACTTCACATCAATCACTCAAATCAAGTGACAACATGTCACATCACACTCAAGTGACATTTGATTTGATGCTTGATGTGACTTGCGATTTGACGCACGATTTGACTTGCGTGCCGCACTCGAATTCGAAATGCGAATGCACTCGTAAATAATCCCGGGCTCGGGTTCGCTAATTCCAAATTAACGAATTTTCCGTCGCGTCGTAATTAAATGATTACGCCTAGCGAAATCACTATTCACGTCGCTAACGAATTAATTCTAAATTAATTCGTTCGCCCGAATTAAAATCCAATTTTAATTCCGCGTCGAAATCCAGTTTCGATTATATATCGAATATATTAATTTTACCGATTAATTCCAAATTAATCGTTCTCTCTCTTTAACGATATTTTATCCGAGATAAAATATCTCCGTAATTAATCCGAGATTAATTTTCTCTCTCATCGAATTAATCCCAGATTAATTTTCTCTCTCTTCCAATTAATCCCAGATTAATTAAAGTGCGAGTCATACGTCATCGGTGAATCTTCAGGAACCGACCCATGAGATCTCCGGATATGTTGGCAGTAAATACGGTCGTCGGACTATCCGAACACGTAAGTATCGCGTACTACGTTATACCGATTTACAAGACAAGGTTGGCCTCTAGCAAAGCGCCATGCCTACCCAATTCTCCAGAAATATTCTTACAGGAATATATAGATCTGTATCAAGCGTAGTATACCGTAGTATTGTGTATATCGGCCCAGTATCGGATAGTCACATGCTAGGGCTGGGGCTGGATAAGTGTCTGCCCCGTCCGAAGCACATGTCAGATGTCTGGTAACTAGTCTCTATAATCGGATATACATGACCTTGTCATAATATCCCGATGGCCGGCCAGTACTTAAGAGCACTATTACCGTATAATGCGTGACATCATCTCCACTATGACTGGAGTGATACTTCTGTCTTGACATCACACCCAATACACTACGACTCTCTGATAAACCCAGAAGTGGTGTACACAGAACCGGTTAAAGCCCTGTACCACCAAAACCAAAGTCTAACCGATTATCGCAAGTATTAGCGATGTAAGTCTCAGGTTAAGACTATACACACCTACCTTGATTTCGGCCTCCCATAGACACATAGTCATAATACCAATGGGATTCCGAGGGGTCTATCCAGAGCGAAGCTGTTTCCCGTACCATCGGTGAAACACGACCTCCTATCGCACTTGCATAAGTATCCAATACTTATATATATGAGAACTATGCCGTTATGCCCTCACAACGCGCACAAGTGCAATACTAGCCTATTCCGCATTATCGATGTCCAGTCTCGATAATACTCCGGCTAGGGATATTTAATGATTAAACCTTTGGGGACTGATACTGTCTCATATCATTCTCAGTCCAGGAACTAATCATAGGGCCCTCTCTTCATTTATATATCTAAGGTGATCTAATCACAAATGATGAGAGTACAATCTCCTTTGTCACATAGTTAATTTGTACAACAACACCGTGATCTGTACAAATAGTGACGCTATGGGTCATTTTGTCCAACACGCATAACTAGTCTCTGTAATCGGATAGTCATGACCTAGACATACTATCCCGATAGCTGCAACATTTAAGATTACTTGTATCGTATCCTGCGAGACCATCTTCTCCATATGACTGAAGTGATACTCTCATCTTGACATCACATCCAATACACTACAATTCTCAGCAAACCTAATAGAGGCGTACACAGAACCTGTTAAAGCTCCGGATGACCAATACCAAAGAAAATTGATTGTCGCAAGTACTAGCGATGTAAGTCTCAAGTTAAAGATTATATACACCTACCCTGATTCGGATTCCCATAGACACATAGTCATACTACCAATGGAATTTCGAGGAGGTCTATCCAGAGCAAAGCTGTTCCTGGTCCAACGGTTAACAGAACCTCTTATCACACTTGCATCAGTATCCAATACCTAAATATATGAGAACTATGTCGTTAAGCTTCCATAACGCGCACAAGTGTAATACTAGTCTATTCTGCATTATCGATGTGCAGTCTCGATAATACTACGACTAGGGATATTTACTGATTAAACCGTTCGTGGATTAATATTGTCTCATAACTTATTAATCCAATTTAACCATATGGACTTTTATCATTAATAATCCAAGTAATCCAATTACCTAATGATAAAATAGCAATTTCCTTTTGTCACATAATTAATTTTTACAAAGATTAGGTGTTTGCTATAAATGTGCACGCATGACATGTAATACTCATTGTCGTTCTTTAGGAATGGTATCTGATAAACGTGAAGATAAAATTAAATTCATTTGGGATGGCTTGAGTAAGGAGTCTTTAGATGACATATCATTGACTCTTGAGATGTATCCCAGTGGATATGTGTATCATGCAATTCGCATGTTACATACACAATTTTGAAAGATAGACAATAATTAAGTCTCAGGAATCTGACTTTAAAAGACCCTGTTTGCCAATTTATAAGAAAATTGGATGAGAATCTTGTCCTTGACGTATAGATGTCAATCAAGCCGTTACAACTTGTAAATATTATTATCTCTTTATATTTATCTAATAATTGTAATTTGTTTTGTCATTTTCTTTTATTTGCTCCCAAAGGATCCAGACCCTTTTGACTTTTACGATTTATTTTACTGTATAACTAATAATTGTCATTTGGCAGGTACTAGTGCTATTATTACTCACCATTTTTCAGGTTCTATAAATTCAGCTCATCATTGCAGTCTTGAAGACCAGTTGTAAACATCTGTGTGTTTTGCGGTACTAGTGTTGGTTTTAAGCCAGAATTTGTTGAGGCAGCACATGAATTGTGTAGAGTCATAGCTAAAAGAAATATGTGTTGGATAATATGACCCATAGCGTCACTATTTGTACAGATCATGGTGTTGTTGTACAAATTAACTATGTGACAAAGGAGATTGCACTCTTATCATTTGTGATTAGATCACCTTAGATATATAAATGATGAGAGGTCCCTATGATTTGTTCCTGGAAGGAGAATGATATGAGACAGTATCAGTCCACGTAGGATAAATACATTAAATATCCCTAGTCGTAGTATTAGGATCAGGACATCGATAATGCGGAATATGCTAGTATTGCACTTGTGCGCATTGTGAGGGCACAACGGCATAGTTCTCATATATTTAAGTATTGGATACTTATGCAAGTGCGATAGGAGGCTGTGTTTCACCGATGGTACGGGAAACAGCTTCGCTCTGGATAGACCCCTCGGAATCCCATTGGTATTATGACTATGTGTCTATGGGAGTCCGACATCAGGGTAGGTGTATTTGGTCTTAACCTTAGACTTGCACCGCTAATACTTACGATAATTGGTAGACTTTGGTCTTGGTGGTACAGGGCTTTAACCGTTCTGCGTACACCACTTCTGGGTTTATCAGAGAGTCGTAGTGTATTGGGTGTGATGTCAAGACGGAAGTATCACTTCAGTCATAGTGGAGATGATATCACGCAAGATACGGTACTAGTGCTCTTGAGTGATGCGCATCCAATCATGATATTATGACCAGGTCATGAATATCTGATTATAGAGACTAGTTACCAGACATCTGACATGTGCTTCGGACGGGGCAGACACTTATCCAGCCCCAGCCCAGTACGTGACTATCCGATACTGGGCCGATATACACAATACTACGGTATACAACGCTTGATACAGATCTATATATTCCTGTAAGAATATTTCTGGAGAATTGGGTAGGCATGGCGCTTTGCTAGAAGCCAACCTTGTATTGTAAATCGGTATAAAACGTAGTACGAGGTACTTACGTGTTCGGATAGTCCGACGACCGTATTTGCTGCCAACATATCCGGAGATCTCATGGGTCGCTTCCAAAAGATTCACCGATGATGTATGACTCGCACTATGATTAATCTGGGATTAATTAGTAGAGAGAGAAGATTAATTTCTAGAGAGAGAAAATTAATCTGGGATTAATTGCGGAGATTTTTATCTGGGATAAAATATTAATTAAAAGAGAGAACGATTAATTTGGAATTAATCGATAAAATAATATATTCGATATATTATATGAATTGGATTTCGACGCGAAATTGAAATTGGATTTTAATTCGGGCAAACGAATTAATTTAGAATTAATTCGTTAGCGACGTGAATAGTGAATTCGCTAGGCGTAATCATTTAATTACGACGCGACGGAAAATTCGTTAATTTGGAATTAGCGAACCCGAGACCGAGAGTGGTTGCGAGCGCATTCGCATTTCGAATTCGAGTGCGGCACGTAAGTCACATCAAGCGTCAAATCGCTAGTCCGTATCAATTGTCAAATCACATGTCACTTTGAGTGATGTGACATGATATGTTGTCACTTTAATAAAGTGACTTGATGTGATAGGTAAAAGTAAAAAGCATTGATTGATTGTTGCTTTTTGTTTTTTTGATTTTTGGAATAGGAAAATGTGTTAATATATACGTTTATTTATTTTTGGAAAATAAATAATAGATATAGAACTTTTTCTCTCTCTCTCTTATGAATATTCGGTCCTCTCTCCTTGGACAATGGCTTCACGCCATTTCATTTTCCTTCCTCTCTCTCTCTCGGCTTTGAGCCAATTTCTTCACTCTTCTTCTCCAATTTTGGTTGGGCGTGAGAAGCATGAAAGAAACCTAGTGCTAGCACACACACATGGGTTATATTATGGTGATAGGGAAACGAATTTGTGAGCATGGAAAAGCTTGAAGCTTGGAGCTTCAATGGTGATGACCATGGCCGAATCTTGGAGGTGCTTCAACCATCAAAACCGCACAGCTCACTGCACTTGGAAGCCATTACCGAGCCTAGGAGAAATGGAAAAAGTCTTGTGTTCTTTGCTTGCACTCAAACCAATCATTGTGAGTATTTGTTTCCGCCATTATTCCTTGATGTGTTCATGCGATTTTATGCTTGTTTTGGATGATTCTTGGGACCTAATTAGGAACTCAACAATGGTATCTTGAGCCTTGAAGAAGCATGAAAATGTTAGGGTTAAAATTGGTAAAACACCTTTGGGCATGTTTTGATGAAATTGTTTGTTATAGTATGCTTAAATGAGATGGAATTAATGATTGATTAGATCAATTTGAAGAAATTGTGTTTGGAACAAATTTCCCCAATTTTTTGTGTAGGCCAAAGTTGACAAAATTGGGTAACTCAATTTGAGCATCAATTGATTAAATTGTTTAGTATAGTATGCTTGAGTGAGGTTGAATTGATGTTGTGCATGATCAATTTCATGAAATTTGGATGGATCCATTTTTCCCCAAATTTTGGGCATGACAAATTTGGGTAAACTTGATTTTGAGCATGTTTGATGAAATTGGATGATTTAGAATGCTTAAAGTATGTTTAATTGAGGATTGATTGGATCAATTTGTTGAAAATGAGTTTGGAACAATTTTCCCCAAATTGCTTATGTTGGCCGAAAATTGAGACCCTAATATCTTGGTTGAATTTTTGTTTGTTTGATCATTGGATGACTTGAAACAAGTGGGTAATGTTGAATTGAAATTTGATTGGATTGAATTTTGATTTGGAACAATTTTCCCAAATTAAAGTAGGCTTGGCCGAATTCAATTGGATATGAAATTCATTGTGTTTTTTGTATTTTGATTCATTAGATGAGTTTAATTGATTGGGAAATGATGATTGTGGATTCATTGGATTGAAACCGAATCGGATTGGAAAAACCCCTAATTACCGAGAACAAAAGCATGTAAATTGGGTTTTGATTTAATAAATTGTGTTGGAAACTATTTAATGTTAAAGTGCATGATTATTAGGCTAATTGATGTTTTAGAAATGTTAATTGGATATTAATTGTGTATACTTAGGTTAATTAATTATGGAATTTGGAATTTTATAAGTTAATTAATTGGGCTTATTTTCGAAATTGGGCCTTAAGGTTGTAATTGGGCTTTTGGGCTTGGTTGTACTGTTGAGTTTCAATCAAGTCCCAAGAATCATCAATCATGCATAAAAACGAGTTGAATACAACCAAGGAGTAAGGCGGAATTCATACTCACATTGATGGGTTTTGATGAAATGAAGAATACATGCCTTCAACTTCTCACTCGCGGTAATGGAGCTCCTTGTGCTGCTGGACTGCTCGGTTTTGGTCCTTCTTGTCTCTCCAAGATTCGGCCATGGATGGACTCCATGGAAGCTCCAAGCTTCAAGCTTAAAAATAAATCCAACCTCACAAAT
>SKCR01048555.1:0-46249 GCA_019454045.1 Zanthoxylum bungeanum
GATATTCAGGGTACAATCAGATTGCTATTGCCCAAAAGATCAGGAGAAAACCACTTTTACATGTCCCTATGGTACTTTTGCTTTCCGCAGAATGCCATTTGGATTATGTAATGCTCTGCTACATTTCAGCGTTGCATGATGGCCATCTTCTCAGACATGCTGGAGCAGAGTATGGAGGTTTTTATGGATGATTTTTCTGTGTTTGGAGATTCTTTTGACCATTGTTTGCAAAATTTGGAACAGGTGTTACAAAGGTGCGAAGATACAAACCTGGTACTCAACTGGGAGAAATGCCACTTTATGGTGCAAGAAGGCATTGTTCTTGGACACCGGATCTCACAAAAGGGAATCGAGGTAGACAAAGCAAAAATCGAGACAATTGAAAAACTACCTCCACCAACATCTGTCAAAGGGATTCGGAGTTTTCTTGGACATGCAGTTTTTACAGGAGATTTATCAAAGACTTTTCCAAGATTGACAAACCTCTTTGCAATCTTCTGGAAAAGGATGTGCCTTTCAATTTCACCAAAGATTGCCAGAAAGTCTTTGAAATCTTAAAACAGAAGCTGGTCTCTGCTCCCATCATAGTAGCACCAGACTGGACCATTCCATTTGAGGTAATGTGTGATGCTAGTGATTTTGCTGTAGGTGCAGTTTTGGGACAACGCAAAGCAAAGTTTTCCACACCATTTACTACTCCAGCAGAACTTTGAATGAAACTCAACTCAACTACACAACCACTGAAAAGGAGTTGCTAGCAGTTGTGTATGCTTTTGACAAAATCCGCTCCTATCTGTTGGGTCCTAAAGTGGTGGTCTACACAGATCATTCAGCAATCAAATATCTTATCACAAAGAAGATGCCAAACCCAGATTGATCCGTTGGATACTTCTTCTGCAAGAATTCGACGTGGAGATTCGAGACAGGAAAGGAACAGAAACCAGGTGGCAGACCACTTATCGAGGCTCGAGAATGGAGAAACAGCTGGCAAAGAATTATCAATCAAAGAAACTTTTCCAGATGAACAGCTGTTCGCCATGAAACAACAGGAAGTCCCTTGGTATGCTGACTATGTCAACTACATTGTGTCAGGAAAATGGCCGTTGGAATGGACAACTCAGCAACGGAAGAAGTTCTTCAAAGAAGTCAAACACTATGTCTGGGATGAACCGTACCTGTTTAAACGCTGTGCTGATCAATTATTGAGACGGTGTGTTCCACATGAGGAGGTCAACAGTGTTTTGCAACACTGTCATTCATCACCATACGGCGGACACTTCAGCGGAAACAAAACTGCAGCCAAAGTCCTTCAATCAGGTTTGTTCTGGCCCACACTTTTTAAAGATGCTTATCTTTTTGCTTTTCAATGTGACAGGTGCCAGAGAACAGGAATATTTCGAGGAGAAACGAAGGACCGTTGCAAAACATTCTGGAAGTGGAGATATTCGATGTATGGGGTATTGATTTCATGGGACCCTTTGTTCCATCATTTGGAAACTTGTACATCTGGTTGCTGTAGACTACGTCTCCAAATGGGTCGAAGCAATTGCACTGCCATCCAATGATTCAAAAGTGGTGATCAAATTCTTGAAAAAGAACATTTTCACTCGATTCGGAACACCTCGGGCAATTATCAGCGATGGTGGCTCACATTTCTGCAACAGATACTTTGATGCACTCCTATCCAAATATGGAGTTACTCACAAGATTGCCACAGCTTACCATCCACAGTCAAATGGACAGGTTGAAGTTTCAAACAGGAGAGATCAAGAGAATCCTAGAAAGAACCGTTGGATCAACAAGGAGGGACTGGTGGTCAACAAAACTAGATGATGCATTATGGGCCTACCGAACAGCTTACAAAACACCCATTGGTATGTCCCATATCGATTGGTGTTTGGGAAAGCGTGCCATCTGCCAGTTGAGCTTGAACACAAGGCGTACTGGGCACTGAAGAAGTTGAATCTTGATTCACAAGCTGCAGGAGAGAAAAGATTTCACCAACTCAATGAATTGGAGGAATTTCGCTTACAGGCTTATGAGAATGCCAAATTATACAAGGAAAAGACCAAAAAATGGCATGACCGAAAAATAGTGCACAGACAGTTGGAACCAAGGCAGCAGGTGTTGTTGTACAACTCGAGGTTTAAAACTTTTCCCTGGAAAGTTAAAATCTAGGTGGTCGGACCATTTGTGATCACTCAGGTTTTACCATATGGAGCTGTTGAGTTACTGGATCTCAATACCAACAACACATTCAAAGTTAACAGTCAGCCGTCAAGCACTACTGGGGGGAATCATTTAGCGACAAAAAGAAAGTGTCACACTTTCAGATCCAGCATAAAACGTTCGAGCAGTCACGTCTAGCTGACGACTTTAAACTTAGCGCTCGCAGGGAGGCAACCCATGCAATTTTTGTATATATTGTGATTTGGTGAGATTTAATTTGTGTGTGTTAGTTTTTGCAGATTAAGTCATTTCAAGATGGAAGAAGCTCTCGCAAATCTTCACAAGCAATTTCCTTCTCTCCCTCAAAATCTCTAATGAAAGTTTACAAAGCTCGCTTGGAACGGATGAGGTTACTGACAATCCATGGAATTCCCAATGACATTCGTTGGGTATTGAAGCACGAGTCCGATTGGCAGGTGAGTCTTCTTCTGACTCTTTTATTTCACATCTGCCTGGTTTTGGAAGAAGCACATATGCAAAGAAACGAAGAGCTAAGCAAATGGGTGTTTGTTACAAATGTGCATGTTGGAATTGCAATACTCGTTGTCGTTCTTTAGGAATGGTGTCTGTTAATCGCGAAGACAAAATTAAATTCATTAGGGATGGCTTGAGTAAGGAGTCTTTAGATGATATATCTTCAACTCTTGAGACGCATCCCAGTGGATATGTTCACATAAACTTTCGCAGATTACATACACAATATCAAAAAGAAAGACAACAGTTAAGTCTTGGGAATCTGACTAAAAAAGACCCTGTTTGCCAATTTATAAGAAAATTGGATGGGAAGCTTGTCCCTGACGCATAGACGTTAATTAAGCTGTAAATTCTTGTACATATTATATCTCTTTGTCTTTTCTAATAATTGTTATTTGTTTTTTTTGTTTTCTTTTATTTTCTCCGACAGGATCCAGATTTTGTTGACTATCACGATCTATTTTACTATTTTGCTACTAATCGTCCTTTGGAATATACTTGTGCTATTTTTACTCACCCTTTTCAGGTATTATAAATTCAACTCATCATTGCACTTTTGAAGACATCCAGAGTTAAAAAATGGAAACCACTTCAAGAAGACGAGTTGAAAACATTTGTGTTTTTTGCGGTAGTACTGTTGGTACTAAACCACAATACATAGAAGCAGCACAGGAATTGGGTCGAGTCTTAGCTGTAAGGAATATGCACTTCATATATGGAGGATGCAATCTTGGATTAATGGGGATTGTTTCAAAGGTCGTACAGGAAGGAGACAGTCACGTTTTGGGAATCATCCCAAAACCCTTGGCAGAGGCAAATCTTATTGAACCATCAAACGGAGAGGAACTGATCGTACCAGGTATGTCTGAACGACTGATAGAAATGATTAACCGTGCTGATGCTTTTATTGCTTTGCCAGGTGGCTTGGGCACATTGGAGGAAATTTTTATTGTACTATCTTGGGCGAACCTAAACATACACCAGAAACCAATTGGGCTGTACAACGTTGATGGGTTTTATGATTTTCTTTGTGTGTTTCTTGATGATGCTCGAAGAAGAAATGGGTTCGTGTCAAAACCTTTAAAAGAACTTCTCTTTACTGCCAGAACTGCTCCAGATCTAATTGACCAACTCATAGCCTATGAACCAAAAGTTGACCCTATCATATCAAAGATAAATTGGTCCGAGGACGATCGTGGAAAGAGGCGTAGAATTAATCTGGATCTTAACCTTTAATTTCCTGTAAATTTTCAGCTAACCAGGTACGACCTTCTAAACTCTCTTCTACTGTTTAAGACATTGGGGACAATGTCTTATTTAGGTTTGGGGGAGGAAATTAGTTGATTAGTATCTTGTTTTTAGTTTGTGTGTTATTTTTATTTTTAGTCCTAAATTTTTCGAAAAATACAAAAAAAAATTGAAATTTTCAAAAATTACAAAAATATTTTGCATTTTTGTGTTTTTATTTTGACTAAAAATGTGAAATTGGTAAGAGATAGCCGAGTAAGGAGTTTCCACTCCTGAGACGTATCTCCAACCTATTTTTGAAACAAGTTAATTTTTGTTTATTTCATTTTAAAATTATTTAATTTGTGAATTCTCCATAATACTGACTAAAATGGATCTTCATATGCTTAGTTGGCAGGTATTATCAACATACATGGAACATACAGACATGAGCTGTAATTGAAAAGTTTGTAATATTCCGTGCTCTAGTTTAATTGGAGGAAGCATCTATAAATAGTAATGGAATAAAAAAAAAAAAAAAATTCTGATGTACAAAATAAAGTATCTAAGATCCGGGTTATTAAGTCTGTAAGGGTGTTTTAACACCTAGTGCCCTAAAACCAACTGGTTTGGGAGTCACTGGCCCAAAGCTCGCTACATGGATCGAATATGCTACAAAAAATATATATATATATCTGAAGTCTGAGTAATTAAGTTCGTAGGGGTGTCTTAACACCTGGTGCCCTAAAGCCAACTGGTTTGGGAGCCACCGACCCAAAGCTCGCTACATAGACGGAAGGTATTGTATATAAATAAAAAGTCAAAATTCAGAAAAAGCAAAGAAAAAATCAGAAAAATGAGAAAAATTATTTCATTGCTACAAAAAGGTGTGAAATCTGATAGAACTTTAGGACAAAAATATTACTCTCTTATCAACTGCACTTATGACTGTTGTGGGCAAAAATGAGTTGTTTAATATTTTGTTGGTTGTGTATATGAAGAATGGTAAAAATAATCGGAGAATTTACTTATTCGGTAATTTAGAAAGAAACAAAACAACTAGTAACTTGGAGTAGAAGTTTCACCTAATTAGTCACTAACATCTTTATTCTCTTTTCGCTTGTCTTTTTGCTTTTGTGTGCATTAGTTTTACTACCTTTTTACTTTTGTAAAATGTTTGTGGGTATCATTGCTGTAAGCCCTCACGAGACTACAACTCGTCCACTAGGGACACCTAGGGGTTTAAAGGCTTGTTGCATATGCTAAATGCAACCGTGATCCCTACGAAAGTGGCTTAGTTAAATTTTAATTATGTTATTTTATTCTATGTTTTGCTCGAGGACTAGCAAAATGTTAGGTTTGGGGGTGTGATGAGTGGTAAATCTATCACTATTTCCCACTCATTGAACCTTATATTTTGTATAGTTTCTTGGGTTTTGTGAATATTTTGATATGTTTTGTGTTATTTTGTAGATAAATAAAGTTTCAGGACATTCTGGAAGTGATTTGGAGCAAAACAGGAAAAACTGGACAAAAAGGGCAAAATCATCTTTTCAGCGTCGCGACGCCCAGACCTTCCGCGTCGCGACGCCCAGAATGCGCCGGACATGCTAAAGTACGCCGTGAACACGTGGACCAATCAGGAAATTTACTAACATGCGCCGCTTGCTAAAATGCGCCGATCATGCTATCTTGCGCCTGCCACGTGTCGCCATCACAACGGAGATGCTAAAATGCGCCTCTGCCACGTGTCGAGATCTCACGATGCCGACAATCGCCCTCCACACGTCAGCGTGACGTAAGCAATGACGTCATGAACAGTGCCACATCATCAGCGTGACGTAAGCAATGACGTCATGAACAGTGCCATGTCATCGGATAAGGATTTGATCTCTTAGCCGCCTTGCCACGTGTCAAGCAGAGAATGGGCCACGTCTCACTGTACCCGGCGTCGCGACGCTGAACTGTACCCAGCATCGCGACACTGGGACCTTACTCGCGCCTATAATAGAGCTCGAAATTTCTGATTTCAGTGTACCATTCCCTCTCTCTTATTTGATGTAAATAGGGAATTCTTCTCTCTAAGTTTCGTTTTAATTTTTAGTTTTTACTTTTGTAATAATTTAATTACTTTTTGTAATATAGTAATTTACTTTCTTATTTTTACAGTTTTTACTATTCACTATGAGGAGGTAACTTCCCTATGCTAGGGTGAAAGGTAATTATTTTACTATTGCTATTTAGATTAATCTCCTTAAAAATGATATATTTACTATTTAAAATACTGATTAATCAAGGAAACCGCTATATTGGTCGGTTGGCAATTCAATTTAATTTGGTTTAAACCTGATTAATCAAGGAAACCGCTATATTGGTCGGTTGGTAAATTTATTTTCTGTTGGTTTGAACCTGATTAATCAATGATACCGCCAGATTGGTCGGTTGGTAAATTTATTTTGGTACCGCCTTTATGGCTGGATTATGGACAAATATTACCACCTATATGGCTGGTTGGACTTAATTTGACTTAATCAGGATACCGCCAGATTGGTCGGTTGGTAAAATATTATCACAAGTTTATATATTATTTAATGGGAGATATCTAAATTAGTAGTAGTAGAAGTAATTCCTTTTGCCTTAGCATTTTATTTCATGTTGTAATTTACTTTTCAGCATTTTACTCACCGCAATTACTTTTCAGCATTTTCATTTTATGTCTTTTAAGTTTGTATTAGCCCTAGTTATGTGTTGTAACTAAATAGTTATATCTAGGGTTGTGATGAAATCCAATATCACGGGTTTATAAGGGTTAGATTATAATTGGGGTAATATAAAGATTTATTTATTGAGTCTTAATCTTAATGCTCTTTAATTAACTGGCCATAAATTAAATTGATTAGGTAAATTTAAAATGAACTAGACATAGGGATTTTAAGTTTAAGACCTTAGACTCAATAGCCCACGATCTTCCTTAAGGATAGATAACCCTTTTAATAGATTTCCTTACAGGATAGGAATATACCTGTCGGGCGGGGGTAGCCATAATTGGAACTTAATCTTAATAAATCTAGGGTATTTGGTTGACATAGACATATGGTTCAATGGGATTATACTAGGTATTTGTAATTGACCATCGGAAGAGGCTTTTACATAAATTAGTGTTCCAGGTTAATAAATCAATATATTACCCAACTATAGATAACCACTTCATCTTTAAATAATATTGGAATAAATTACAACCTAGATAGTTTTTAATATTGAATTTTCTTAAAATCTACATTCGAACAATTTTATTTACTAATCTTTAAATTTAGAATCGTCGTCATTTCAAATCAATTAAACAACCTGTTAGCTACTAGTAATCATTTAACCTCATAAAATTAATAACTTAGGTATTAAGTCCTCGTGGGATCGATACTTTTTTACTACTTGAACGATACGTACGCTTGCGTTATACGTGTGTGTTTACGCCGGTCAACCACTAACACGAAGTGGACCATGCTTAAAATTATACCTCAAAATGCTTACTAGGAGCATTTTCCAACAATCCCCCACATGAATGAAATGGGCGAAAAAACGTCAAATAAAATTATTTTTTAGAAACATTTTATTTTGACCTTGAAGAGTTCAATGGTTCAACACCTGCATAGGATAGGTATGCCTCAGCATTTGAACCTTCCCTTGTGAAGATATATCTCTTTTACTAGCTGACAGTGGACATGATGTCATTGAACTGAACTGTCGTTCATGTAAATGAAAACATATATCACACATATATTTTACCTAACACATCTGAGTTCTCATTATTATGTTCATTTTGGCCATGAACATCTACCTGGTTCTGTAAGAGTTTCTAATAATTGAGCCCCGTATAATTTCCTTTGAAGCAGCCCCACTTCTCACTCACATAGGTGATTTCTTATTTAAGAGTAGCTCGTATTACTCTGCTCGAATTCCCGACGCATAAGAATCATTAAAAGTCTTTGCTTAACCTCTTTCCATACGAGCATCACTATTTCATTTCACCATAGGAATGGACTAGAGGGTAACCCCCACAGTGAACCAATTATGTCTTTTACGAGTAGGTTGTCCCATTGAACCTAGATCTTGGGATCTCCAGTCAACAAGGTTGGGTTTTCCTTCGTAATAAACATTTATCTAATGGGCTTTAGTCTCATTCCCCTCGATGATTTCACAACTAAATCTCTGTTTAACCCTTTGGTTAGCGGATCTGCAATGTTATCCTTTGATTTTACATAGTCAATCGAAATAACTCCAGTATAGAGTAATTGTCTAACGGTATTGTGTCTACGACGAATATGTCTTGACTTACCATTATACATATTGTTATGTGCCCTTCCAATTGCAGATTGACTATCACAATGAATGCAAATTGTTGGCACTGGCTCAGGCCAACTTGGAATATCCTCTAGAAAATTTCGCAGTCATTCTGCTTCTTCAGCACACTTATCTAATGCAATGAATTCTGATTCCATTGTAGATATGGCTATCACAGTCTGTTTGGAGGATTTCCATGATATAGCTGCATCTGCTAGTGTAAACACATAGCCACTGGTAGATTTTGAGTCTTTCATATCAGATATCCAGTTTGCATCCCTGTATCATTCGATTACGGCTGGATATCTATGATAGTGCAACCCATAATTACGAGTAAATCGTAGGTACCTGAGTATTCTCACAATTGCTTTCCAGTGAACAACCCCTGGATTACTCGTATATCTGCTGAGCTTGTCAACTGTACATGCTATATCAGGCCTTGTACAACTCGATAAATACATCAGACTCCCGATCACTCTAGAGTATTCTACTTGAGATATACCATATCCCCTATTCTTTGATAGATGTAGACTCACATCTAAAGGAGTTTTAGCCACAACAGAATCATCATTGTTTAATTTACCAAGAATTTTATCCACATAGTGCGACTGATCAAGAATAAGTCCATCTGGACTTCTCGAGATCTTTATTCCCAGAATGACATCTGCTAGACCCATGTCTTTAATGTCAAACTTAGATTTCAACATATTCTTGGTGGATTTTACCATTTTAACATCACTCCCGACAATCAATATGTCATCAACGTAGAGACGTAAAATGACATAGCCAAATTATGTCTCTTTGACATAAATACATTTATCACATTCATTGATTTTGAAACCATTTGCCAGCATGGTGTCGTCAAACTTTTTATGCCACTGTTTCGGAGCTTGTTTCAATCCATACAAGGATTTTACTAACTTGCAGACTTTCTTTTCTTGTCCTGGAGCTATAAAGCCTTCAGGTTGTTCCATGTAGATTTCGTAATCTAAATCTCAATTTAGAAAGGCTGTTTTCACATCCATCCGCCTTCATTTTCTTTTTGAAAATTCACTTGGACCCTAAGGGTTTACACCCTGGAGGAAGATCCACTAACTCCCAGGTGTGATTTTGTATGATTGATTCAATTTCACTATTGATGGCATCTTTCCACAAAACACCATCAGCTGACCTTACAGCTTCGTTATAGCTTTGAGGATCATTTTCTAGCAAAAATGTCAGAAAATCTGGACCAAATGATTTTTCTGTTCTAGCTCTTTTGCTACGTCTTGGTTCAAGTTCAACATCTTGTTGATCCTCTGGAACATTTATGTGTTATTGGTCATGACTATCTTCAATGATAGTCTCATGTGCCCGTTTGTGCACATTTGAATTCGAATTAGTTTTACAAGGAAAAACGTATTCGAAAAAAGATGCATTCCTCGACTCCATTATCGTATTTTTGTGAATATCTAGTATATTAGACTCATGCACAAGAAATCGATAAGCATTATTGTTATGTGCATATCCTATGAAAATACAATCAACAGTTTTTGGTCATATCTTCACCTTCTTAGGTGGAGGAATGACTACTTTGGCAAGACACCCCCACACTCGTAGAAATTTATAGGAAGGTACTCTTCATTTCCATAATTCATAAGGAGTTTTCCCTATTTCTTTCTGTGGTACCTTATTTAAAAGGTAATTAGCTGATAAACCAGCTTCTCCCCCACATATTTTGAGGTAATCCAGAGCTGATTAACATAGCATTCATCATTTCTTTCAAGGTACGATTCTTCCGTTCTGCAATCCCATTGGATTGAGGTGAATAAGGAGCTGTGGTTTTATGTATGATTCCATTTTGCTCACAAAATGATTCAAAAGGAAAAACATACTCACCACCACGATCACTTCTTAACTCCTTAATTCTTTTATTCAGTTGGTTCTCAACTTCATTCTTATAGAGAATAAATTTCTCTATATCTTCGTCCTTGCTTTCATCAAATACACATAGCAAAATCTTGTGCAATCATCAATAAAGGTAATAAAATATTTATTACCGCCTCTTGATAGTATTGAATTAAAATCACATACATCGGTATGAATTAGATCAAGTGGTTCAGAGTTTTTTTCAATGCTATGAAATGATGATCTAATTAGTTTTGCCTCAACACAAGTATCACACTTATGTTTGTTATCAATTTTAAAATTGGGAATATGATTCATGTTAATTAATTTCCACAATGAATTAAAATTAACATGTCTTAATCTACCATGCCATATATCAGAGTACTCAATAATATAAGCAGAAGAACTAGCTTTATTGAAATTCTTGGGTTTAACAATCATTACATTGAGCTTAAAGAGCCCATCAGTTACATACCCTTTTCCCACATACATGCCATTTTTAGTCAAAACTATTTTATCAGACTCGAACACCATCCGGAATCCGTGCTTGTTCAGAAGTGATCCAGACACAAGATTCTTCCGTATTTCTGGTACATACAGAACGTTGTTTAAAGTCAACTCTTTCCTAGAGGTCATCTTCAGAATCACCTTGCCTTGACCTTCAATCTCAGATGTTGCTGAATTTTCCATGTATATTTTTTCCCCATTACCAGCAGGCTCAAATGAAGAGAACATATTTTGTCTGAGCACACATGTCGAGTGGCACCAGTGTCAATCCACCACTCTCTTGGGTTAGAACCCACCGGATTCACCTCAGAAACCACAGCAGAAAGATTAATGTCTGAAACATTTTGAGTCATGTTTTCCATCACATTAGCCTCTTGATTCTTTTTCTTCTTTGGCAATCTGCATTCAGAAGACTTGTGACCCATTTTGTCACAATTGAAGCATCTTCCTTGAAATTTGGATTTCTTGGAAAGTCCTCCTTTAGGGCCCATCTTTAACCCTTTTGTTCTTGAGGTTCTTGTTCTTATGTCCATGTTCAACGACATTTGCTTTAGCCTCATGAGTTATTCCTCTATTGTCAGATACTCTGTTATCTTCATCAATTCTAAGCTTAAGAACCAAGTCTTCAATGTTCATTTCTTTTCGCTCATGCTATAAATAATTCTTGAAATCTTTCCAACCATGTGGTAGTTTTTCAATTATCGAGGCTACTTGGAAGGTTTCACTTAATATCATCCCCTCGGCATGAATTTCTGCTAGAATAATCTACAATTCTTGTACTTGATTTAACACAGTTTTGGAGTCAACCATATTAAAATCTAGGAAATGGCCTACGACAAATTTCTTAGTACCGGCGTCCTCAGTTTTATATTTTTGATCTAAGGATTCCCAAAGCTCCTTAGCTGTTTCATTCCGACGTACACACTGTACAAGGAATCACCCAGCCCATTCAGCACATAATTCCTACATAGGAATTCAGAATGTTTCCAAGCATCGATGACACTAATCACTTGAATATCATTCTCACCATCTTTATGAACATGAGCATCTTCCTTTAGAAACATTGCAAGGTTCAACGTGGTCAAGTAAAAAAAAAATTTCTGTTGCCACTTTTTGAAATTCTGACCACTGATTTTTTCAGGTTTTTCCGCAGCATGATTGACATGGCTCACATGTCCAACAGGTTGTCTAGCCATAGAGGCAGCAACACTTTGGCCAGCCACATAGGCTGCCACATTAAGCCCAGAGGCTGAAACATTTTGGCCAGTCGAAGAGGCTGCCACAACACTTTGGCCAGCCACAGAGGCTGCCACATTAAGCCTAGAGGCTGGAACATTTTGGCCAGCCGAAGAGGCTGCCATGTTCGGATCAACTGTGTTTGGACTGTTTTCCATATCCACAGATCTAATTTGTTTTAAGACTATTACAAATATTTGGTTACTATGTTCTTACAAATGACTCTGAACAAACAGTAAAATACAACACGGTTGCTACAATAATCAGAGGAAATAACACAACAAGAGAAATAAAAGTAACACAGTCTCTGGACAACTACAGTGAGCGAAGCAGTCCGGACAGCAACGAACCAGCGACAAGAACAACGGCAATAGACATACAGAGAAAATTTTGAGGCTTGCTTGTTGATGCGGCAACAATATCCTTAAAACAAATTCGTCCCCTACCGAATGGTGCAATAGAACGCGAGACGTTTATTTCCCAGGATGCAACAGAAATAAACGGAATGGGCACCACCAATATCATATTCAATGAACCACAATGTGTCTAAAACTTCTAAAAGCAGCAACGAAAATCAAGGGAACACTGAATTTTTTCTATCAACCATCAAAAACGAACACTAGCCCTTTAAGAAAAGAACATGCCTATTAAATTGAATTACTGGGAGGCTGTTCATAAGATGTAACCACACATTTAATTAATAGAATTAAATTAACTGTTATGGAACTTCAAAAGCTTGGAAAAAATAAAGAGGCTTGCAAAAAGTGGCTGGGTCGGGCCCACAAAATTTGGTCTGGCATTCGTGTACGCAGGACGCGCGGGTGCACACGAGTCAGGCCTGTTTGGATTTTGATATGCACCCCCTACACGCGCACGTAGAGAGAGCCTCTATCCTTATAACACTTACCCATCTACATATGAGCAATCATATATAAACACAATTTCCTTTATTAGCTTTCCCATGTGGGACAAGCTTGTTTCTCTTTATTTTCCAACACCAATGGGTAAACTTTGAGCAACAATTTCTCATTCACCCAAGCACCATTCTAAGCATATGAATATACCATTCCGAACTACACACGGATGAGTATCCGAATCACTCAAAAACAACCACTAACACGAAGTGGACCATGGTTAAAATTATACCTCAAAATGCTTACTATGAGCATTTTCCAACAATCCCCCACATGAATGAAATTGGCGAAAAAACGTCAAATAAAATTTTTTTATAGAAACATTTTATTTTGACCTTGAAGAGTTCAATGGTTAACACCTGCATAGGATAGGTAGGCCTCAGCATTTGAACCTTCTATTGTGAATATATATCTCATTTACTAGCTGACAGTGGACACAATGTCATTGAACTGAACTACCGTTCATGTAAATGAAAACATCTATCACACATATATTTTACCTAAACACATCCGAGTTCTAACTATTATGTTCATTTTGGCCATGAACATCTACTTGGTTCTGTAAGAGTTTCTAAGAATTGAGCCCCGTACAATTCCTTTTGAAGCGGCCCTACTTCTCTCTCACATAGGTGATTTCTTATTTAAGAGTAGCTCGTATTACTCTGCTCGGATTCCCGACGCATAAGAATCATTAAAAGTCTTTGCTTAACCTCTTTCCATACGAGCATCACTGTTTCATTTCACCATAGGAATGGACTATAGGGTAACCCCCCACAATGAACCAATTATGTCTTTTACGAGTAGGTTGTCCCATTGAACCTAGATATTGGGATCTCAAGTCAACAAGGTTGGGTTTTCCTTCGTAATAAATATTTATCTAATGGGCTTTAGTCTCATTCCCCTCGATGATTTCACAACTAACTATTTGTTTAACCATTTGGTTAGCGGATCTGCAATGTTATCCTTTGACTTTACATAGTCAATCGAAATAACTCCAGTATAGAGTAATTGTCTAACGGTATTGTGTCTACGACGAATATGTCTTGACTTACCATTATACATATTGTTATATGCCCTTCCAATTGCAGATTGACTATCGCAATGAATGCAAATTGCCGGCACTGACTTAGGCCAACTTGGAATATCCTCTAGAAAATTTCGCAGCCATTCTGCTTCTTCAGCACACTTATCTAATGTAATGAATTCTGATTCCATTGTAGATCTGGCTATCACAGTCTATTTGGAGGATTTCCATGAAATAGTTGCACTTGCTAGTGTAAACACATAGCCACTGGTAGATTTTGAGTCTTTCATATCAGATATCCAGTTTGCATCTCTGTATCCTTCGATTACGGCTGGATATCTATGATAGTGCAACCCATAATTACGAGTAAATCGTAGGTACCTGAGTATTCTCACAATTGCTTTCCAGTGAACAACCCATGGATTACTCGTATATATGCTGAGCTTGTCAACTGTACAGGCTATATCAGGCATTGTACAACTCGATAAATACATCAGACTCCCGATCACTCTAGAGTATTCTACTTGAGATATACCATCTCCCCTATTCTTTGATAGATGTAGACTCACATCTAAAGGAGTTCTAGCCACAACAGAATCATCATTGTTGAATTTACCAAGAATTTTATCCACATAGTGCGACTGATCAAGAATAAGTCCAGCTGGACTTCTCGAGATCTTTATTCCCAGAATGACATCTGCTAGACCCATGTCTTTAATGTCAAACTTAGATTTCAGCATATTCTTGGTGGATTTTACCATTTTAACATCACTCCCGACAATCAATATGTCATCAACGTTGAGACATAAAATGACATAGCCAACTTATGTCTCTTTGACATAAATACATTTATCACATTCATTGATTTTGAAACCATTTGCCAGCATGGTGTCGTCAAACTTTTTATGCCACTGTTTCGGAGCTTGTTTCAATTCATACAAAGATTTTACTAACTTGCAGACTTTCTTTTCTTGTCCTGGAGTTATAAAGCCTTCAGGTTGTTCCATGTAGATTTCTTCATCTAAATCTCCAGTTAGAAATGCTGTTTTCACATACATCTGATGTACCTCAAGATTGCGCAAAGCTGCAATCGCTACTATCATCTTTATGGAATTTATCCTCGTTACATGAGAGTAAATGTCAAAGTAGTCAAGACATTCACGTTGTCTGTAGCCTTTAATTACAAGTCTTGCTTTATACTTGTCAATTGATCCATCCGCATTCATTTTCTTTTTGAAAATCCACTTGGACCCTAAAGGTTTACACCCTGGAGGAAGATCCACTAACTCCCAGGTGTGATTTTGTAAGATGGATTTAATTTCACTATTGATGACATCTTTCCACAAAACACCATCAGCTGACCTTACAGCTTCGTTATAGCTTTGAGGATCATTTTCTAGCAAAAATGTCAGAAAATCTGGACCACAATATGTCTGAACTCTTCTAAAAACAGCAACGAAAATCAAGGGAACACTGTATTTTTTCTATCAACCATCAAAAACGAACACTATCCCTTTGAGAAAAGAACATGCCTATTAAATTGAATTAGTGGGAGGCTGTTCATAAGATGTAACCACCCAGTTAATTAATAGAATTAAATTAACTGTTATGGAACTTCAAAAGGCTTGGAAAAAATAAAGAGGCTTGCAGAAAGTGGCTGGGTCGGGCCCGCAAAATTTGGTCTGACATTCGTGTACGCAGGACGCACGGGTGCACACGAGTCAGACATGTTCGGATTTTGATTTGCACCCCCCTGCGGGCGCACGTAGAGAGAGCCTATATCCTTATAACACTTACCCATTTACATATGAGTAATCATATATAAACACAATTTTCCTTTATTAGCTTTCCCATGTGGGACAAACTTGTTTCTCTTTATTTTCCAACACCAATGGGTGAACTTTGAGCAACAATTTCTCATTCACCAAAGCACAATTTTAAGCATATGAATATACCATTCTGAACTACTCACGGAGGAGTATCTGAATCACTCAAAAACAACCACTAACACGAAGTGGACCATGCTTAAAATTGTACATCAAAATGCTTACTAGGAGCATTTTCCAACCGAAATTAATTATATACAGTCACTACGAGCAAATAATAAAAAAAAAGATAATATTTTTTAATTACATTGGGGTTTCTTGTAAGAACCTGGGACAGTCGAAGATTTTATCTGTTCCGCTTAAACCCGGAATAAGTGGTTAGAATAATCGTGGATCGGTTAGAAAGTGAGTTCAAATTAATTATATACAGTCACAACAATGACACTATCATAATGTTTGATATTGATGGTGGTACCCTTAGATGTTTGAACTTTGAGGACAGGGTTTGTTCTAATGGGAAAGGAATGTTGCAGATATATTTTAATTATTTTAATTTATCTTTTGATTATTAGGAGTTGGAATAATAAATAAATGAACAATACATCATATTATGGGATAAGGATCCGAGTAGATCGGTTGTGTGTAACTAACGAGTAAAAATAAATTTACTTGAGTTCGGAAAGTCCTAAAATTATTTCCGACGAAAATGTAGTGTAAACACTTTTAATTTTCTATAATATTTTTAATACATATTGTTGTTTTCGTTCCTGCTATAATAATTTTGTATCTCATATAATTCATAAAGTTTGCATTTGTGCTTAGAAAAACTGAAATTCGGTAACACATAACACATAAGCTGAGCACTTTCGTTTATGAATAATTGAATATATATATATATATATATATAATATTAAATGAAAAAAAAAACCCTAAAAAATGAATTATATGAATATCAAGGTGTGCTCTGAAGAAAAGGAAATATATATTAAGCATTTTTTTTTTTTTAAAAAAAGAAAAAAAAAAAGAAAAGGTGAAATAATAATAATAATAAATTAGGCCTTCTGAGTTCTGAGTCTAAAGGCATAACACGTTAGCCCAATTATTTTAAACTAAGCCCTCTGTGTGTGTCGAGTTTCACAATTCACCGTATCGCCAAGAAGAATGAACAGGTACTCACCTCGCCCTCAGCTTTCAAATTTCATTTTTTTTTTCCTTTTCAGAATTGAATACTGTATTAATTTTTGAATGAATAGTTGAAAGTCTTTCATTTTCTAATTTGATCGAATTAGTTTTTAAATTTTTATGAAATTTTCGTGAGAAGAGTTATGAAAAAATAAAATTGAAACAGGGTCATCGTGAGAAGAGTTTGTGTAAATGTCTCTGGAGTGAGGGTTCTGCGGCAGAGCTTCTGCAGCAATGCAGCTGAAAATGCATCGAGTTCTAATTCTGGCCAACATAGCAGTGTAATGTTCTTCACTCTTTAGTTGCTGCTGTTTTGATTTCATTTGATAAGTTTTATTTAGCTCCTTTATGTTCAGGGTCTGGATTTCGAATATATGATGAATTTGAGAATTACATGGAAATTAGTAACAAAATTCTTTTTCCTTGGCTGCTTATTGTGGTTGGCATAAAATAGATGTACTGGTTTAAGGTGAAATTATGGCTAATCCACTATATTTAAATGAAACAACAAATTGGGAAACATCTTTCAGTTGAAAAAAGTGTAGAAAATGAATCATATGGTCATAGAATTGAAATTCTGAGAATGAATGGAGTTTTATTTTCTGTATTAGTTTTTGGTGTATTCATGGTTTTGGGAGGGTTGAGGATGTGTGCTTGGCTGCTTGCCTGTGCTTGAGCATATAGCTGGTCTGTGGCAGGATTGTTATTGTTATTATTTTTCCCAATATGCTTTTCCTTGAGTTATATACAGATTTTTTTAGTGTGAATTAATTTCTTTCCAAGGATTTTTATATTCATGTTGAGTGCTAGAGTGCAATATTGTACTTTGTTGATTTGCTTAACACTCCAGGATGAGGTCAAGCAGAGCTTTACAAATAATAATCATCAATACGATGTTGCTGTTGTTGGGGGAGGCATGGTTGGCATGGGCCTAGCCTGTTCCTTGGGTAGGTAATTTATTGTGTTATTGTTTACTTCCATTTAGTTCCGTTTTTGCCATAATTTATTTCATTGAGGGACTTCAACTTGAGAGGTTTTTATACACTATAATTGTCTATTCCTGATTTTATTCAAGTCTGGAGCTTACTTTTTTGTTATTATAATGGGTGGTTGAACTGTTGAAGGGGGAAAAATAGCATGATAGTGTTTTACCAGAGTAAATGTGATCTCTAAACCTCTTGGAGTTGTAACAAGAATCTCACATTCCGGTTCTTGATACACTGGCATGCTTTAGGATGCTAATTTCTTTTACTAGTTTTAATGTTAATTTCAAGTAATTTGATTTGTTGAATGTTGCAGCAAGTATGCCATTGACAAGGCATTTGAATGTTGCCATCATCGATAGCAATCCAGCTTTGGCAAAAAGAGATTGCATTAAGAAAGAAGATCCTCCTGATCCACGGGTCAGTACAGTCACACCTGCAACTATATCATTTTTCAAAGGTATTAAGTCCAACACAGTAGAAGAGAGTTCAATTTCATGCTTAGTTTGGTTGTTTGTGAGGGTTGGCAAACATAACTTCAACAAGTTTCATTCATTCTTTTTTTCATGCTTTCCAGAGATTGGTGCTTGGCAATATGTTCAACAACATCGACATGCATATTTTGATAAGATGCAGGTGATGGTTGTCATGTCTTCTTTTTACACTTTGTTTTTCCTTTTCATTCGCGCGCTTGATAAGAATATTATATATATGCTATGAGAACACTGCTAAATTTTCTGTAGTACCCCCTCTCTCCCCTTATGATAAGAGACTTGGAAGATTTTATTACTGACAACTTTGCTGAATGCCTAATCTGGATATTGTAATTGTAATGCGCCAGCTTTAATATGATGACATGGTGTTGCCATCAAAAGTCTTTATGAAGCATGTGTATGTTCAAGCCAATTTGAGACATTAAAGTCATCCTAAAGCACCAAATTTTTTTGTCTTTCAGGATTTGCTGCTTTATTATGATTTTATGAGGCTGTTACTTAGTTCAACCAGTTTTTCTACAATGGCGACAGTGGTGACTAGAGAAAGGGAAAAGATAGATAGTCAAGTTAGAGAGCATTGAACTCCTCCACTCATCATAGATAGTTAAGAAATTGTTGAATGTATTAAAAGAAGAAGAAGCAATACATAGGGGTAGGGTAACTCTAAATAATCATTTTGTAGAAAAGTATTCTGAATATCTTGAGTGAAAATATGCATTGGCTTGATTGGTGTGCCTGACTTGCTATACTTGCTTTTAAAATTAGAGCAATGTAGTTAATTAACTTCGGTTGTTTTCCATTTTCTTTCTTCTTTTTATGAGTTAAATACTTAAATATAAACTACCAGAGAGGAAAAAGCAATCGGTACTTGTTGCCAATGCAGCTTCCTCACATATCGTTGTTGGGATATGAAGAGTTAAAAGGATTTAAATGCTTATCATTCTTTGGTGTCTTAAAATTGAGTCACAATGTTGAGAAGGCTGTCTTAAATTTAATTGTATTGAATTTGTTTTCAATGGCGTGAAGTAAGAATTGTGTTGTGAACTTACCTATTCCTTATATCTAAGTATCTCTGTTTTATTTCCTCTTCCTAAATTGGAAACCTTTTTTGGCCTATATCATCTTAGCAGAATTACTTTAGTTTTCATTTAGTTGTCATTGGTTTATGCATGTTCTAATGCATGCAATTAGCAATAGGATGCTGTATAATATTACTTCCACTGAAATGTGCAGTTTCATTCATATTCTCACAATCTTCTGTAGGTTTGGGATTATACCGGCTTAGGGTACACAAGATACAATGCAAGTGATGTAAACAAAGAAGTTCTAGGGTAACCAGATCTTTATTCGAGGATTAAACAATATAATTTTTTTTTATTTTACTGATTAAAGCACTTATCTTGAACTGGTAGTACAGGTGTGTGGTGGAGAACAAGGTGCTTCATCGCTCTCTGTTATCATGTATGCAGGTACGTACCCTTGCCGTACTGTTTACTTTCTACTCGAAGAATACTCGAAGTTGGTGAAATAGCTCCTTTAGTAGTATAGTATCTTTTTTATCAGAGTTTGTTTCCAAACATTTTTTTCCTTTTAAAATTTCCTTATCAGTGATTAAATTTAAAGCTGTTAGAATCTCTAAGATATTGTTAGAATCATAATCATAATTATCCAAAGATATGATTATGATTCTACTTAGACATAATCATTGAGATATGATTATGTAATCCTAATGATTATTAGTATATTTAGTTTCTATATTTAACTTGATGTAATGCCTTTATAAAGGCATATTTCTTATAATTCTAAGTATCCAAAAATATAAAATCGTCTTATTTCTTTACATGGTATCAAACACTAGGTTACGACTTTTCTAGTTTCGCTCGGTTCTCATCGGCGCGTAGAGTCACGGCCACCATCAGCACATGAGGTGGCCATCTTGGACCACATCCATTCGTTCAAGCCTATACAACATCAATCACCTTAGATTATATATACACCTTTATTTTTTCTCTCAGTCAACCCTTTTGCTAAACTCAGCACTAATGATTTCTCAGCCGCAACCCCATCTTGGACCTGTGAGTTTCTTGGGTTTCTTGGGTCTTACTCATTTCCGTCTTTGCCACATTCCCAACGCCTCATTCAATAACCCACGTTTCAATTTCCCTTTGAACCGCACAAAAATATCATTACATAATAATCTCTTGGGTCTTACTCAAGTTCATGAGAGGCAAGGCAGCGTTCCGGGGTTTGAACTCTTCACATCCCAACAAAGATATGTGAGGAAGGCTGCCTTGCCTCTCATGAACTTGAACTTATAATATGACCCCTTCTTTATTTATCAAACCGAACTGGCTAAAATTTCCTGCACAACATTACATAATAATCTCTCGGAGTATTCGGGACCTATATCGAGCTCTAGTCAGCGCTTTTCCTTCCTATTAGGCATCATAAATTCATTTCTTTTTATGTTTCCATGCATTGGTTTATGTCAATCAAGAGTCATATAGAGTTTTACAATGATGTTTATGGAGTTTTCTTAGCAAACCTCTATGAGCATAAGTGCGTTATGACATTAGTAGTTTCTTTTGTGTAATTTCTTTCAGAAAATATGGAGGGTGGAGGAGAACATAGCACGCTGAAGTATACAAGAGAAAACACTGTAGAGAGAAAATATAAATTGTAACTTTAATGTACTTGACTATGAAATATGTATCACTAGTTTTTGTTACAAGTGGTCTCTGGCTATTTGAGAATTTTGCTGCCTCTTTGCTTATGAGATGTTATCTTTCTGGTATATTTAAAGAAGTTAATGCATTCAATTCCGTAGATAATACTGTTAATACTGTTCTGGAAGTGCTTCTTTTATTTCAGTATGATGTATGTTATCCCTGTTGGATAGTTATTAGGTATAACCTGGTTTGCCCTAGTTCTGATAATACCTAGTATGAACTTGTTGAAACATCAGTAGATAAACCGTTTGTTGTGTGGTTATTTCTGCGGCTTTTCTTTTTAAAATTATTTTTGCTGTTAACAGAATTCAGATTTCCAGAAAACCATCTATCCTTCCAGAGTAACTTCGATGGCTTTACTTCCAAGCTCTTCATCTGTGGATGTAGACAGCACGCCATCAGCAACAACATTGTTCACTAGGGGGTGTTTAGCGAAACTAGACCTCAGTGATGGCAATAGCCTGTATGCAAAGTTGGTGGTAATTGAAACTTCATGTAGATGAAATGCATTGCCCCTTTGAAATATAACAGGAACAGGATGATATAAATTCTCTAAAAGCTTCTGGTTGGCAATTGTTCATAAGATTAATTGGTGAAAGTTACTTCTTTGTTTTAGGTTGGAGCTGATGGGGGTAAGTCAAGAGTTAGGGAGTTAGCTGGATTTAAGACAACTGGATGGAGCTACTCACAGAATGCGATCATCTGTACAATAGAACATACTAAAGAAAACTACTGTGCATGGCAACGTTTTCTACCAGCTGGTCCAATTGCACTTTTGCCAATAGGTGATAATTTCAGCAATGTTGTTTGGACTATGAACCCAAAAGAGGCTTCAGACTATAAATCAATGAGTGAAGAAGATTTTGTGAAAATTTTAAATCATGCTCTTGATTATGGATATGGTCCTCATCCAAAGTCAAGCTCTCAAAGTATTGCAGATATGTTTTCTTTGTTTAGAGGAGATGCAACTTTATCAGCTAACGAGTGTTTTGAAGTACCACCAAGAGTGGTCAGGTTGGCATCTGAACGTATGGTGTTTCCTCTGTCCTTGATGCATGCTAATAACTATGCGTCGAAGCGTGTTGTTCTAATTGGTGATGCTGCACACACTGTTCATCCTCTAGCTGGTCAAGGTGTTAATTTGGGTTTTGGTGATGCATCTACTCTTGCTAGGATTATTGCTGAGGGAATTGCTGTGGGTGCAGACATTGGGGAGGTATGTAATATGAAATTTTATATGTACATATGTGTGCAATGCATATGCTTGTGTTCATATTCCTCAAAATAAGGTATCACATATCCCATTTCCATGTGAAACATTACTTTTAGTAACTATGCAAGGAGGTTTAACAGCTGTAAGATGATCGTTGAAAGAACTGAGCAGTTGTCTCAACGAACTTCTCTATCGCTTTTGACCAATTTTATTCAGAAATTAGACAAAATCCACAAGATCATCATTTGTATGATGATCGTTCGTTGATAATATTATAAGAGGTGTAAAGTTAGCTAAAACTGTTTGTCAAGGGAAACATCAAAGTTAGCGTTGCTGAGACTTGCGGAAAATCATTTGCATGACCACTTGGTTTTGTACGTGATAAAGTTTAAGCATGTTGATAAAGAATTCTTGGATGGGATGAATATTAGCTACAACTAGGAATATGAAACATTTAATTGAGAAAATAAAACAAAGTAACGCTGAAGGTTACAAGTCTGAAATTTAGAGCTGAGAGTGTAACGTTATAGGTTAGAAATTTTACATATCAAGTCGTAAACATGGTGTATTTTCAATCTTGCCTGTATCATAGCTAATCCTTAATTCTAAATGCTTTGTTCGAATACAGTCACATCTTTAAATGCAGTAGATTTGCATGGAAATAATTAGAGGCATTAGCTATTCAATATTTCAGTTGATCTGTAAAAATTTTGCAGGTATCCCTTCTGAAAAAGTATGAAGCAGAAAGGAAACCAGCGAATATAGTGATGATGGCTATCCTGGATGGTTTCCAGAAGGCATACTCTGTTGATTTGGGGCCTCTAAATATACTGCGAGCTGCTGCATTTAACGGGGCTCAGTATATTTCACCTCTTAAGAGGAACATTATTTCGTATGCCTCAGGAGAACAGAGACTGCCTCTTCCTCTGCCACTTTTTTCTTAGAACCAAGTATCTGAATGATGTTAGAAAGAGTTGAAATGACTAGATTCTGTACATTGTGGCGACTACAAAATAAAAGCTTTCGTCTTTCTTTCAGGTAATCATTAATTAGCCCACATCATTTGGTATTTGAAGGTTCATCATGTCAATTGTAGTCTGCAAAAGCCATATAGAAAACTAGCAGGTGGCTTTGTGAACTCAGGATTATGAGTCAAATTGATACTTTCATTTCTGAACTGATCACGAATCTCATAAACTTAGTACGTAATATATAATTAATAGATTGCTAGGCATGGATGATGACAAGATGGAATGTTTTAATAGAGCTAACAACAATGCAAACTTAATGATAATCTAGCTTGTGCTCTAGAACATCAACAAAGAAATAAGCAATCCATGCACAAAATGCAGGAAATTGAATACAAAAGCTCGGCACAATAGGTTTCTATAGAGATCATTTTCATTTCATTTAATGGGAAAGCTCGATATATGTACATTCAGTGGTACAGTCGACAGTATCACATACACCACTGACATGGGTTTGTGCTCGGTGTATAAGGAGACATGTCAAGACTAACCATAATGTATTCATATGTTATTCTGTATACAAATTGAATGGTATACCCTACACCAAGTTAGGCTATATAAAGTTGATTACAAAAATGAATCTCGAATTAAACGTGCTAATACCCGTGAAGATAATCGACTGAGCACTTCAGGGAGAATTGTTGCTGAGATGCCTGGCAACACTGGAAGCAGCTCTCGAAGAGCCCGAGTGACATCTACACCCTGCGGATGGCCACCAAAGAGAAGATGGTGAACAAAGATGCTTGCTTCTATCATGAGAAAGGAAATTAAGTAGCTAAGCTAAATCTAAAATCTATTTTTAAGTTCAAAATAAGTATAGCCTTCTCCATTTAATAAAAGACCAGATAAATCAAGAGAATAATCAAATTAATTACACATACAATCACCGGAGAACAGATCATCGTTGAATTTCATTCATTACATACCCAAGAGACTGATCCACCAGACCTCCAATGTGGAGCTTAAAAGATTCTGCTATAATGTACCCTTGTTTATCTTGATGATTTTGAACAGTTATATAATTTTAGGCTAACTCAGAAATTTTATAAATTTTATCTACCAACTTGGGCAAAATGTCATGATCCATGAAACAATTTGGCAAATTGAATCCACTTAAAGAATTGGATCAAACGATTCGGGAAATAAATTCCACTTGAAGAATAAGACACTCTGGAAACATTGCCATAAAGGTTGTGTGCACTATTATCATGCATAATTTTAACACCAAACCAAGTTATAGAAGGAAAAGATTGATATGCATACTAAATTATGAACAGATATAACCCTGATAATTGAAGAATGGAAGTTCCTACTTCATGCAGAAGCTCAATCTACGAATATCATTAAGTGCTAACTTTCAAGTACCTGATCTGATGTCCGTGATACTGAACTTCCCGCAGTTAAGAACTCAACAATTTTTTGTACATTATTCAATATAATTTTGTCCTCCTCAGTTATTGTGGGTAGAAGTGCTGCAGGCTTGAAGGGTCCCAAAGAAGGAACCATGCTAAAAACTGGGGCAGCATTTCCAACTCCCAGAACTGCCATTATTTGCACTAACTGTTCCCTTGTAACTGCATCAATGCCCTTCACAATCTGATTCAAATGTCAAACAGTCAAAGGCAATACTTAAATATCTGAATGAATATAGCCTGGGAGCATACCAATCAGAGTTGGATCTTAAATTACCTCATCCAGAAGAAATTCTCGGAAAAAGTTCCCTTTCTCAGACAACAGAAAGGCTAAAGCTGCCCTCGTTTGAATTGGTTGTGTTGCTTGAGATGCGCTTGATGAAAGCAAAGGAATGATATAACCTGTTTGGCTTTGCAAAATACCAAGTTCAGCCATACCCCCATTTAAATCCTCTCCACCTCCACTTTTGGCTGCAGTTATGAAATTTTCAAAGGCTTGCATGACATCAATGAATCTCTCAGCATTAAAAACACCAGACTTCCCATATATTGTGTAACGCAAAGCATTCCTCAGACGAGGAGATTCATCAGTCAAGAGCCTCTGACAGTATTCAGAAATATAAGAAAACATATCAAAATTCAGTTTACAACATATTAATGTTCATTAAAGAGAAAATCATAATTACAAAACAAGAAGCCAGACAATCAAACAGTGAATGGCCAACCATCATCACGGTCATGGAATGGTTTTGACACATGCATGCAGCCTATTCTCTAACCTTAATGGCATGCAAAAGTTATATTATTGACCTTCAGCATCCAGAAACGTCCATAGTTACATTTCATAATGATCTAAGGCCTCAAAATAATTATCTAAAAGTGCCGAAAACTTGTTACATGAAGAATTTGGGACATCAATTCTAATATGTTTTTCTTTCAGTTGCAGTGACTCAAGTATTGAGAACTTTGTAAGCAATATCTCGGCTTCAGCTTTTTCTAATCACAATGAGATGAATAAGAACACGCCTTCAGGCCACCTCTCAGTTCAGGTATTGATAATATTAACTTGTACACCACTTAAAAGACTATGAACATTATCCTACAAGGATGTACTTGTCATTTTAAAAGAAAAATCATGCCTTATTCTATAAAGACCAATCTATTGAATAGTTAGCTGAGATAATATGTACATATCTGTGTAATTATTATTCATAAAAGATGTTCAAAAATTTCCATACACATTCACGATATCCGTACCTGGGCTATATATGGATAAGCTTCATCGACAATGGCAAAATCAGAATTCCCCACCAAAGCAATGCCTTCCAGCACCCCTATTGCCCTAATTATGAGAGCAAAATAAGGCGGTATCCTAAAGGGATAATCAAATGTTATTTGGGCCAAATCTGCTGCAAGCTCCTGAAAGTTAATGTTTTTGGCTCCTCCACCTTCAAGAGCCTGATCAAATACCTTAGCCAAGACTGGCAAGATGGGCTCCAAATTAACCCCCTCTGGAATGAAATCAAGTTTGACAAAATCTCTGACTATAGCTCCATAATCCCGATGGATAAGGTGAGCAATTGCTTCAATCATTCCATATTTCTGATCATCAGTCAATTTCGTGACCAGACCTGTCACATCAAAAATGCACCTTAATTTAGTATAGTGTCTCTTGACAGCCAGTAAAGAGAATCCTATTCTCCAATGCAATATGTCATTTTGCTTTAGGCAGGCTGCAAGCCATTACAGTATCAAGGAGCCAACTAAAGATCTTCAATTTATTATTGAAATATACACCACATAAATGTGTACATTTGCAATTTGAATTCTTCAATCCATGTTGGTAAAACTCGATAATGAGTTGATAAACATAATACAGTATGGAAACCTACTCGAGCTGCACACTGGAAAGCTGTGTGTTTCAGATCATGATCCCTAATGGACACTGTAAATTGTTATTGCATAATTGCATCAAATTCATCAAGCTACAATTGCAGTATTTTTTTTTAAAAAAAATGCTTCTCTTATTTATCACATATGCACCAACTTTTATTAGTTCATACGATCTCAATTAGATTATGACTGGAATTTGATTTGATAGTAAATCAAGAGTATTTTTAATACTCTTTGCAATAAACAATCAAGGAAATATCGGATTACAGAAAGACGGGGACAAAACAAATCAGGAAAACCATTATAATACACCTTTATATTACAAAATACAGAGCTGAATGTTGACATTACTATTAGAGCATTAATCAATTTTTTCATAGAATTAAACTGAACCTGTTAGAAATATAGAAGGAATCTCAATAGTTGCTTGACACTTTTATGACTTCTGGGGAGTAAAAGAGGGGGGAAAATAACAATTGCCATTGCTCAAATGGAAGGAGGAGAATTGCTTCTTTCTAACATTTTCGAAAACCATTAAATAACAATAATAGTTAAAAAAATTCAAGCAAACTATTAGATTTAGAATGCAGAATGTTGATCTTTCACCAAAAACACTTATAGAGTAGATTGTTACCAAAGTCAAGTATGGCTAGCTTGCCATCCAGGGTGCGAATCAAATTTCCAGGATGTGGGTCAGCATGGAAAAATCCAGTATCAAGCAACTGTAAATAAAAAGTAATGAGACAGATAAAGAGAGAATTAGGAGTTTTCCAAGCTAAACTAATGAATTTCTTTTTTTGGAAAACTCAACTAATAAATTACTTTTTTACAAAATAATAATAATAATAAAAACTAATGAATTGCTTTTAAAAAAATAAATACAAAAAAAAACTTGGTGCTTCCTAGGCAAGTGGGCATTATCAGATTCGGATCGGATCGAACCGAATCCGAATCCAATCCGATTCGATAAGAGTTGATTTGTTTTGGTTCGATCGGATTTTGAGTCCTTATCGGATCGGATCGGATCTGATCCGATAACTATTGAATCGAATCAGATTTATTCGATCTGATTTGATATCTTAACGAATCGGATAAATTCGATTTGATAACAGATCCGAATCCGATAGAGCATCCGATTTGATAATGAATCTGATTGTGGATTCGATTTGATTTGATAACGGATCCGATTCGATAACAGATCTGATTTGATAAAATTGATTTGAATTTTAAGTTATCCGATCCGATTCGATAAAATTGTTATGAATTTACAAATTTTCAGATCAAATTTTCGAATCGGATTTGTTATCAAATCGGATCTACTATCGGATTTATTATCAAATCGGATTCTCTATCGAATTCGAATCTGTTATCAAATCGGATTCTCTATCGGATTCGGATTTGTTATCAAATTGGATAAAATCCGATTCGATCTGATAGTTATCAAATTTATCCGATCCGATCCGAAATTCGACAAACAAACCAAACACGATTTGATCGGATTCGAGAGCCAGATTCGATCCGATATTATCGAATCAGATCGGATCTGACCTGATCCGATGCGATGCCCAGTCCTACTAGGCACCCAGCTCATGGGTAGCATATGCAAGTTGCAATTATAATTACAAAAACATAAAATGATAACCACAAAAGTAATCGTGGAAGAAAGTCATCCTCTATATTTTCAAACATAAGGTGAGGCTATAGCTATAATTTTATGAAAAGTAGGGGTGTTCATAGGGTCGGGTCGACCTGCGACTCGACCCGCCCCGCAACGACCCGACCCGACCCGGTCGAGTTTATCAATTTTAAAATTCATTTTCGGGTCAACCTCGACCCGACCCGACATTTTGGATCGGGTCACGGGTTTCGGGCAGAAAAATCGGGTATGACCCGACCCGAAGTAGATGATATTATAATTATAATATATATATTTTTAATGATATGATTTTGACAAGAAACAATTGTAGCTGAAATGACAATGTCCTTACTTTGTCTTCAATTGCTCTCTGGTTCGAATCCCAGCCAATTTGATTTTTGAATAAATTTTATTTTTTAAACAAAATGTTTATAGTGGGACTCGAACTCTTGATTAAGTGGATATTAAGTCAAACACTTTGCCGATTCGCTACTCACTACCTTGTGAAAATTTGTATCAAAAAAATATATATATTATATTTACTACATATTATGTTGATCCGACCCGACCCGCAGTTTTTGACCCGATGCGACCCGACCCGAACGGATCAACTGCTCAAATTTCGGGTTGCGAGTCGAATGACCCGACCCGATCGGGTAAAAAAAATTAAAAAAACCCGATTCGACCCGACCCGTGAACACCCATAATGAAGAGTAATTATTATTCCTTCCTCTGCATTATTAATCTTTCTCATTATCTTTGTTTTATGAATACTGGATTCCCAGATTGAACCGTGAACACCCATGAAACATTGCAATGATGAACAAAGGTGAGCATAAGCACAAGTTGATACATGGTAGAAAACTAGAAATCAGGAAACTAATGAGAAAATCTATGTGCATGTCATCTTAGCATTAAATTAAAATAGAAAAAGAGAACTGGGAAAAAAATGAAAATGAAAAAGGAAAAAAATATATATTTGTACACAACAGAATCTCTGTCCACTAAGCTTGCATAATATATGTACTCTGTCCACTAAGCTTGCATAATATATGTACTCTGTCCACTAAGCTTGCATAATATATTTACATGCAGACCAGTGTTTTAAAACCCAGACCAGCCGGTCCAATCAGTTGAACCTAGACCTGGTCCAACCTCCAACCCGGTATCCAATTGAACCGGCTTCAGAACTGCCGATCTGGCCGGTTCAACCGGTGACCCGGTCCGGGTTTTCCTGATGACTTGGCATGATTTATCCAAAATTAAATCAAAATTTTACCATGAGTTCTCTTTATCACTGCATCACAATTCAATTTTGGTAATATAGTACGAATAATATTTTTTGAATCATTCTCCATATAACCCTAAACGTATATTGTTAATATTTTATTTTCCAAAATTAATAAATTTTTTTCAAAACTATAATATTTTGTAAATAATTTTTTTTGGTTAATGAAATTAAATTTCCATTTTAATTTCATTGCTTGCATTTGAATTTTTGGATAATTTAGTTTGATATTTTGATGATGTTATTTACTTTGATGATATTTATTTTTATATATTATGGAATGACTTTTGATAAATAAGTATGAAATATATAGTTGTAGAAATAATTTTTTGAATTTGTTCATTTTTTATAGTACTTCTATGAAAATATATAATAAAATAATAATTTATTATCAACCCCCGGTTGATCTATGGTCCGACCTTTAACCCTTGCCCTCTCCCCATTCCGGGTCGATGGGCCAAACCGAGTTTTAAAACATTGATGCAGACAATTACCTGCTTCAGGTAGCATATGACACCAACATTAACCAGTTCTCCAACATCACTTTCCTTACTTTGCGACAACTTTTCTCCGTCAATCCACCCTGTGGTAAGAACCTTTCTAGAAGTATATTTTTCATAGGTCTTCGGTACAACCACCTGCATTATGAAATTTTAGGGAGGATTATTTGAGTTCTCTCAAAACTGCAATAAGAAATTAAGAAAAAAAATACCAATAAGGAACGATATTCTATTACATTTCTGTTTTCACAGACCAGAATATGCAGACAAAAACATAGAGGTATATTAGAACACATGCTGTCATCACAATAATTTTCAATTCCAGTGTTGGAGACGTATAACATCTCCACACTGAAGTACAAAAGATACTCCATCGTTGAGAATGAACTGATAGGGATCAACTGTAGTATTTAAGCTTTAATTGTAATGTCCACAGTTTTCATTTCTCTGGCTGTACTTTTATGGCTTCCATGAACATACAATGTGTATATAAATTTCTGACGATTAATATAGCCATCTACAGTTTTATTGTGTTCAAAAACTCAAAAAGCAGTGTGTTAATCACCATGTTACTGTAGTAGCTAACTCATAAGCCAGTTCCACTTGCTTGCAATTTAATGTAAAACTCGGTACAGAATAATTGTGATGGTTGAGAATTCAAAATGGATGTTTTTA
The DNA here is from genome assembly GCA_019454045.1 of Zanthoxylum bungeanum. NCBI lineage: Eukaryota > Viridiplantae > Streptophyta > Magnoliopsida > Sapindales > Rutaceae > Zanthoxylum > Zanthoxylum bungeanum. The sequence continues at coordinate 30,696 of SKCR01048555.1, forward strand.
AAATATTCTGAATAAAACCAAAGGAGAACATCACATACGTGAAGTCACCTTCCAAGCATTAAATCCCGGTCATTTTGAAGTACATGCCAAATCTGAATTGAATTTTGAGACATGTAAAGCTGAAAATTGGCACTGCAATTAAATCATGGAAGTTTGTTGCAGACTGTTATGGCCACTGTAGTTGACTAGATCTATCTATGTATTCAAAGTTTGCTATGATATCTCATTCAAAAAGGCCTCCTTTCAAGATCATAATTAATTATAGGAACTTGAAAATTTAGAACTTTGGGGCATGCATGTTTGTAACTTTTACTTCTCTAATAATTCTCAACTGTAAATTGCATCTTCCAGAATCTCTTCCTGATAAAATCATCAGAACAAGGTTAAAGACTAAAACCAAAATATTAGTCCAAAACCAACATCAGACTTCGTGACATAATAAAGCTACACTAGTGATAGTAATCAAACTCACCTGTGGAAGATCCTTTCTCATCATTTCTGCAAACAGCCTCCCATTTTCACCCTCATTAACATAATCTAACTCCTCGAAAAAACGAGCGGCCCATTCATCAACCAATCCAACAACATCTACGGAGATCTGAAAGAGAAAATAAGGGAAGGGGAGAGAATTGAGGGAATTTATCATTACTGCCACTGCAGAATAAGGATGTCTCCTTCGAAGAGAGAAGCTAAAAGAAATAAAACCTGAGGAAACTTCCGCAGAACCAAACCCAGGTTGCGTATGACAAACAAATCAACTGTTACTGTCTCAAGAACAAAAGGTCTCTGCACTTTGACAGCCACCAAATCCCCATTTTCTTTCAGCCGGCCTTTATATACCTGTCCTAATGATGCTGCCATAATCCACAGGAGTAAATATTTTTACACCACAGACTTTCTGAAAATTATTATACAAAGGCACGCTTTTTTCATTCACAGAACTCAAAATCTCATCATATGGTAGATAATTACAATTAAGCCTACCTGCGGCAATTGGAGAAGGAGAAAGTTCTGAATAGAGTTCATGCCAAGGCTGACCAAGCTCCTCCTCAATAAGAGCCATTGCTACATCATCTGGAAATGAAGGAACCTTCACATCATCAAACACAAATATCAGCTATCGGTAGCAGCCAAAACTAATGGATGCTGACCAGATCAAGCAGCACCCACAATAATAAGAACGACATTTTTACCATTTTATTTTCCATCTTTCCAGCAACTTTTGGCATTGCTTTTTGTAATAATAACATTTTACTGTTCAGGGTTTAAAGAGTTCTTAAGTATCCTAAGTATTTTTTGATATAATAAACACATTAAATTAAGATACAATAAATAAGGACAGAAAAAATCATATTCAAACATGATTCTGATTAAAGGTGAGAGAAAATGTAATGATGTCAATTAAAGAAAAAGGAAAGGAAAGAAACATAAGAAATGCCAAGGACTTTACCTTGTCACAAAGCTTTTGCAGCTCAGTCATTGCAACAGGTGACAGTATATCTGGTCGAATACTCAGCGCTTGCCCAAGTTTTATATAAGCTGGACCCAACGAGGTAACAATGTCCCTTAATTCAATTGCTCTAGCAACTTCATTCTGAATAAGAGAAAATAAAAAATAAATCAGATAGAGAATAATAGGTACACTTAAACAATTGAACATGAAACACATTGAAACTGTATTTGCATGTTTCATAGGAAAATGGTGGCTTGGTGGCAAAGGGCTTAGGACTTGGTTGTCTGGCCCTGGGTTCGAGTCCAGGGGGTGCATTTCTTGTAAGAGCCTGGGGCAGTCGGGGGTTTTATCTGCTCTGCTTAATCTCAGGTCGGGTGGTTTGGCAGCAGGATTTCCAACGTTTCCAAAAAAAAAAAAAAAAAATTCATGGGAAAATTCTCACTCAAATTTCCAATAACAAAAAATTACTGATAAAAGTCCAAATCCTCCATCTGCAGAGATATTCTGAAGGTAGGAGCTTGGAAGCAATTAGCATATCACTACCACAAAGTATCAGCAAATTCAAACTATAAGAGCTGGCTTCCCCCACACTAGCATAGATGATTCCTTGGGGCAAACATCACCCAAGTTCAAATATGAGATTAAATAGTATGTTTTCACTCTCCCAAAATGCTATTCACATGGTTTTATGGGCTGTAGGTTGTAAGACCCTACATAAAATGCAAAAGATAAATGTGTATTTTTTTATCAACGGAGACAGGGAGAGAATATGCTTTATGTAGCTGGTAGCATGATGAGAGGGGAAATAAATTTTTTTAAAAGGCAATAATGAACAAGCGCTTTAAGATTTACCTCTTTGACCTTCTTATTTACAATATCCCAAGCAATTCGAGAGAGAAAACCCCCAGCTACAGATAGTAATTGGACAATCCGTGTTGCGACAGCACGTGGACGCTTTCCCCAATATGCAGAAATGCTTGCAGGGTCATACACCAACGGCAAAAACTCACTGCTTTCATCAACCTATTGAGGGGGGCAAAACAAAAAAAAAATAATGTGAAGGCGAAGAAGAAGAAGAAGAAAAAGCACATAAATATCATAATCACTGATGCAGCAGGGAGACAAAATAACAAACATAAGGTCAGTGGCAAGGCTTTGCAAAGAGAATAAAAAATAGTGAAAAAAGATTTAGCCGACCATCTTTTTTCTTGATTGAATAGCAAAATGGGGAAGATAGATTCCCCAATATCCAAAGAAAATGTAACCACCAATTGGTAGAATAATCATAATTTTAATTTTTCTTGTTATTACTTATGTTATATTAGCGTATCATCTGCACTAAATTACTTCATCTTGCAGAGAGGGGGAAAAAGAATAAAAACACTACATGTACAGCAATCTACGAACGTTGTTAAATAGAAGAACCTATGTTGCAGACTTGCAGCAAATTAAATTTTAAAAAAATCAATGATGAACCTATGTTGCTTATTAATTTCAACTGTATTAATGTTACAATTATTGTAAACATACTTCATTCAGTTAAGTAGAAAAATGCTATATTTTCATGGGCATAAACTCGCTCCGTACTTCTCACCAAATGAAAACTCAAAACTGTTCTATACTTGACTACTCATGATTTAGGAGTTGAACTAAGCACACAGTGGTGGATTCTCCAATTGTGTTCAGATTAAGTTACCTCGACAAGGCGAAGTTGAATATTATCATCAGCAAACTGAGAATCCCTCAGATTTTGGCCCCTCAGTCCTTTCATTAGAATTGAAAGCTGTTCATTTTCTTCCATTTGTGCCCTCACTCTTTTAATCTCCTGTGAAACCTCACCCATCCTCTGCCACATCGGAGAGGAAAAAAGTAATCAACAATTGTAAAATAGCAATAATAAATCAACAATTAAATATCTAATAAATAATTAGATAATATTAATATACCATGGAAGCTCCATTGACCGCCTTCAACGGAGGCGATTTCGAGCTTCCACTAACAGTTTTAGACGGCGAGGGCGACGACGGCTTGGCCGGTCCGGTCTGCGTCGGTTTCGGTTCAGCCGCGACCGCGAAAACCTTTCTGGTTCGCCTGCGGACCGAAACTCTGTTACGAAACGAGCTGGCGGAAAACCGGACGGGCTCGATTCCGCAGTAGACGAGCTGTGGTGCTGCGTCCATTAGCGGAAGCGTACAGTACAGGCTCAGTGAGTGGACCGAGTTGTGTGTGAGTCTGTAACTGTAACAGAGAACTAGAATCAGTGGAGCTGTGAAATTTGGAATTTCTATTTAATATAATTTTACTCGTTGAGTTGTTTGTTGTGACTTGTGACTGGCTTCATGTACAATGGGAGCGCCTGGTAGTTGGAGGAACACGTGGCAAAAGGTGGAGCGTCTGAAGTTTTAGTGGTCAAATTATTATTGCTGGATATTTTTTTTCATTATTATTAATTATCATTAACGATTTGTTTTATGCAAACCATTGGTGTGGTGTGTTTCATGAATCATGAGTTTGTTTTGGCTTATGGGGAAACGCGGAAAGTGAGTGGGATAGGTAAAAGTTGACGGACAAAATAGGACGGATTCGAATTCAGTTTCGGGTTATAATGAAGGGCAACCCGTTAGGAAATTGGAGTTTTTGGTCATTCTCTTTTTAATATTACCAAGGGTTAATTTTTTATTTTTTTTTTACCTCGAGATATTTCAACTATATCTTTTTTTTTTTAAAACAAATCTGAAATTCCGCCGTCAAATCACCCTACTTAATTCAACATTACAAAAAAATCAATATTACAAAAAAAACATACTTCCTAATTTATTAAAAATATCAACTCACATCGTTTATTACTAAGAAAACAAAAAGTTTGATGAAGAATTTTATCAATGTCATCCCTCCCTATTTACTCTAAATTGTAGGGTCTATTTGTTTTCGTCGTAAAATATTTTTCTGGAAAATATTTTACTCACATATTTTAGGATATTTAAGAAAAATTTAGTGAACGTAAAATATTTTCTTATCAATAAAAAAATTTAGTCATTTTTCGAAAAATGACATAAACTAAGTCATCTTTATTTTTTTTAAACATTAAAGCAATTCAATAATAAAAACCCGATATTTAATAATGAATTGAAGTGTCTGTAAATAGGCGATAAAATTCAAATTATATACTTAAAATTGAAATTTCTTTAAATTTAGTATTCTATTTTTCGGCCAAATTTTGGGATCAACAAGCCGTCAGTCGACACTTTCCCTAGAAACCGCCTTTGATAGTCATGCTACATTGCATGAATATTTTTTACTTGTGTGTGTTTTACTGTAAAAGTTTTTTCTTAAAATATTTTCATCATTTTACAATATTTGAGATATTTATGGAAAATTTAATTAATATAAATTAGTTTTCGATCCATGGAAAAGTTTAGTTTTTTCTCCGGTCATCTTACGGGAAAATATTCTCTCTTCTCCAAAACTTTCATAACTCACATTCACATCTAATCATCAAAAAATATTTTATTTACAAAAATTATTTTACAGGGAAACAAACCGGGCCAATATATTTGAACACGTGTTATAACTTCATAATGTCTATTGTTATCAAATTAACCTTCGGCCAACACAGATGGGCTGTAGTCCTAGTCCCAGCCATGAGCTACGTAATCACAATCATAACACTTGGGTTTGCTTATCATATAATACTTTCAAATATGTTGAATCTATGGCAAACCTTCCTTTCTTGGAATGCATTTATGCAAATCATATTTGGCAATGGATGTCTTCTTTATTTGGTTCAACTCTTATTGCTCATCATATGGATACAGTCAAGTCTTTTCATAGCTACGTTTCTTGCTGGAGCGACAGCGAGCTAGCTTTCTCATTTCATCTCACATTCGATAAGAATGAAAAGGAATATGATCAATTTAGCAGGCATCCAAATATATTGTTCCATTACATCTTTAACTAAAATCCATATAAAGCAGCAACACAAGATATTATCTAAAATCCATATCAAGCACATAACCTATACATGCAATTCAAGATACAAAACACTTCCCCTTTCCAAGGGACCAGAAAGGGAAATATTACCTAAAAGATTTGAGCAAAAAAAAAAAAACGTGAGAAATAAGGAATGATCAAAAGTTGTAGCCAATTTACCGAGTCGACAGAGTCAGCATCACAGCAAAGGGCAGTTTCCAGGGACTCTTTCGAAGACTAAATCAACACTTGAAGCCATGGCAAACTGACAGAATAATGATAAGAATCAACGCGATGATGATACCCAAAACAATCAATTTAATCTTCATATTCTGGAACCACATCTTCCTTCTCATCTTTGTTCCCTGTTGTCTGAAATCTTGTGCCTGCACCATGAGTCCATGACAATGCGTCAAACCACAAACCAACAAAGAAAATTAGTGAGAAAAAATATCAAACAAAGGTAACATATCGCATGTTTTCCATCTCAACAAACCTCCCTAATTGAATAATGCAAAACTTCAAGCAGTGTATATAGAATACAGATGTTATAATAATTTTCAGAAGGGAGTTTGAAAGAAGTTTACTTTCACACAGAGCAAAAAGTGAATGCATTTAGCTCTACTACTAAACAAGCAGTCAGAAAATTGAGCCGGACTAACCTGTGACCGTAGGTTCTCAGTTTTGTCAACCAGCAGCTCAATCTTCTCACCACGGTCAAGAACCTGCGCAAAAGACAAATCTCCTCAACCAAAATATTAAATTCATAATTAGAAAAGGACAACCTTTACTGCTAGAACCATTAGTGTAAAGCCATTCTGATCACCTTATTGACCAGCTAAAAAGCAGGATAAATAACAAGTTATTTATGAAGTATATAGCAGCTGCAAGATAGCAGCAACTTCCTCCTTACCTTCTCAATATTTTCCATCATAACACCTTTGACTTCAGAAACCTGAGCTTTCACTTTAGCAAGCTTGCTGATCTCTTCAGGATGATCCACGCAATACTGCATGTGCTCCTTCAGTTTAGGCCTACAATACAGGCACAAAAACATAAATAACCACATAAAAGAACAAAAATACTTCTGAATTAAGAGTACTGATATAAATACCCAAACTCTTTCTTCAGGCTATTTGCAACAGCTGTTGCAGCTTTTCCTCCACCATATCTCTTGTTGAAATCCTCCTTAACTCGCTCCAGAAAGGCAATTGGAAGTTGTCTGCCAGCAGATTCAACAGCAACCACACAGTAGGCTACAGCAACCAAACAGTAAATGCAGTAGTTAATACATATCCATAAAAAAGCACCTGACGATTTTCAACAAAGCAATAATGCAATTGTCTATCATTGACCAAAAAAGGACAGGTAATAAATTACAATAATCAAACCGGGTGGCGGGTGCTATGGAATCCTCTAAACTGTTTCAGATAATTTTTGTCTCATTTAACATAGTTGAAATAACTGAAACAACAAGAAGTCAAGCAGAATTAACATTACAATCTCACGTGTGATCCCTCCTTATCATATCTGATAAATTTCACTGAAAATTTTACACTGTAGCAGGCATGAAATGAAACCAATCAATACTGTATGCTAGGGATGATTCAATCAGAAAACCATGTCATGTACATACAAATTAAAATTGCTCTTCCGTGAATAAGTAAAAACTTGCAGAATTCTTTTACAGATCTCTAAACAAGTAATAAATTAGAAAGTCAATTCTATCTATTCTCAACAAATACTGCTTTTCTTAGAAGCCCCAGAAATACTTCAATCTCATAGACATAAATTACGAGCAAGTACTGAAAAACCAAGAATAATTATTGATCTTGTACAGATACCAGTAGCTGACACAAAAATGTATTGTATTTATTATTGACTACTGGTAGACGACAGAATCTCACTGGTAGACCTCAGTTGCAGCAATATGGCCACTGTGCATGCACGCGCTCGCGCACACACACACACACAAAGAGAAAGAGAAAGTGATAGAGAATAAACAGCCAGCATTAGTTATCTACGAAGCACAGGGCATGCCACCTCTATCCAGTAGAAGAAGAGAGAGCAGTCAACAAGAAAAAGTTATACAAGAAAATATACATGTATACATAGTTAAGATTTCTAGAAACAAGTTCATAAATCTTTTCATAAACACTAATTCACTTTTAAAGGTCCTTTCCAATAATGTGTCTTTATTTCCTAGAAGGAACCAATCGTGTACTCGTAATCTGAAATCAAATTCAGTCCAAGTACCAGTAATACTGCCAAATATCATGTTATAAATCTAAGCTATAAACTCGTTTACAATAAGGTGTTGGAATGAATTTTGCTCATAAACGGAAATGCTTCATTCAATTTGTTTAAAAGAACTACATTTACAAAGCTGTCAAAGCACCAAGACAAATATATATAGCATTCATAGTAGCCATTCAGACTGAGTTTAATTATGCCAAACGGTTAAACTGAAAAAAAAAATTCTCCTTATATGAGACAAAATCTGCCATTATGTTGATTTAACCATACTATTGCATTCATTTTCTGACATCAGACATTACAAACAACTGAACAAGTTTAGTTAACTACAGAACATGAGAACATCATAAAAGAATGAGGAAGCTGATCAAGATAAAGAAAAAAGAAAAATACCATTTGTTCCTTCACAAACTACTAAGGCCAAATAACAAATAAATTTATTTCCCTGAATGGATAAATAAATAAACTACTTGCCAGCTACACATTTTAGAAAAGTACACGACAAAGAAGGCGTACTACGAAAATCAAATAAGACCAAAAACTTCACATCACCAGTAATTGTATGTAGCAATCCCAATACATAAATACAAATATGGTAAAATCAACCAACTCTCAACCAAATATTAATGCTCAAATTAATAACCTAAACAATCCTAGCAGAAGGTTTTTTCATTTGCGAAATAGAAACACTCTTTTTCGCTTGTTCCCAAATTAGTTATACACAATAAACCTGAAACATAATCATCATCTGGCAAATTTCCTTTTGTAACTTGTCACGTCTTTATTCACACAATAAACTCAACCACCACAAAAATCCAACGTCATTTCATTGTTTGACCCATTCTGCTAAACATTCATCCTTCAAACGGTAAAATAGATTAAGCACACCACCAAATCTTATTCATTTAGAAATCATCCACACTTCTAAATCTTCAATTCTTCAACAACCAGCAAAAGAATTATACGACCTATGATCAGATCTACAAAGGATCTGATTTAATTATATCATAAAAAGTAAAAACACATCAAAACGATTAAATAAAACGACAATGATTGAAACTAAGATCCTTAAATTGATTGAAACTAAGATCCTTGAATTGAGAAACAAGTATAAAGCTAACAATTGGAATATCGAATCAGAATCAAAAGGCCAATCACATAGATCCACAAGAAAACACAAAAGTCAACCAAATCAAACCAAAAACAGATCCAGATCAGATTTGACCATTTCGTAAAATCGTATAAATATGAACACGTATTGTAATAAAACGAAACGGCAACGTACTGAAACCGTTTTCAACTAAGTAATTGAACGTATGGCCATCGCAGTTGTAGGTAAACTTATTATTGGTAGCCGGAAGTTTCTGGAGACATTGCGATGCGATGCTCGTGAAATTGCCGGTGAACTCGGTGTACTCAGCGAGGATCACCGTGCCTCGAGCCACGAAGCTATAAATCAACGACTGTTGGCCCATCCTCAAAACCCTAACCCTAGAATCAAATTCGAGATCAAATATTCAAATGAAAATGAAGAAACGAAATTAGAGAGAGAATATGAAATGAGGGGAAAACGGTGGGAACTAAGAAAATGCTAAATATGCGCTGTGGATACGACTTGTATATGCGCAAATTTTTGTGCGTTTTGTTAATGTTTTTTTAAAAATAGAAGATGACGGAAATGTAAACAAGAGCGATAATTGTGGGCCATATTTGAAAATATTAGAAATTGAAGTCCTTAATATTTATCACTGCTATCGGAAAAATGAGCCAAACCCCCTCTTGTTTATCAAAACTAAGTGTTTTCCCCCTCATGATTTAAAATCCAATAAAACCCCCCTAAGTCAAGAGAATATGTTAACTTTAACCCCCCCTTTTTTTTTTTTTTTTTTCTATTTTAACTTCAGTGTACAATTGAATCTTGTTGGTTATCATTAAAAAGGCCTCGCCAAAATATTTTCAATAAAAAAAAATCAAATTTACATTTTTTTTTAATTATAAATATTAAAAATAATCAAACAAATATATTATTTTTTTCTATATTTCTTATACTTGTTTTATTTTTCATTTTTTATCCCCTTCTTTCTTATTGTTTTGTCACCGAATTTTATAACACACACAAAGCTCAATTTATCGTTCCATCAGTCATCACAGCAGATCAACTCCACTGTAAGACTCACTAGATATCGATGTCTGAGAGTTTCATTGTCCTTGTCGACCGCAATGTCTGGTGAGTCCTACAATGGGGTTGATCTGCAGTGATGACCGGTGGAACGATGAATTGAACTTTATGTGTGTTATGGAGTTTGGTGAGAGAGCGTTAAAATAGAAGGGAAAAATAAAAATAAATAAATAAATAAATAAAAACAAACATAAGAAAAAATAATATATTTTTTATTATTTTAATAATTAAAATTAAAAAATTTTAAATTTAAATTTCTTATTGATAAATATTTAGATGAGGCTTTTTAGTGATAACCAACATGATTCTACATTTCTACTGCATACTGAAGTTAAAATAGTAAAACATATAAAAATGTTAAAGTTAACACATTCTTTTGTCTTAGGGGGATTTCGTTGGATTTCAAAACATGAGGGGAAACACTTAGATTTGATAAACAAGAGGGGGGTTTGGCTTATTTTCCTTATTATATTTTTATACTTATTGATGTCACACATGTTATGACTTTAATACTTAGACTTTGATGTTATTTAATAAATAAAAAATTGAGGTGGGTGTATTCAATTAAAATTTTAATTGATTGTATTAGATTTCTTATAACCTGTAAATTTTTTAAATCCATTAATTATTTTAATTGCCGGTGTGTTATCAAGGATTTTAAGGAATTGTTTTATGTTGGATTTTAAGTCCATATATTATTTTAATAACAGATATTTAAAGTTAAAATTGATTGAGATAAATAAAATCTATTTCAATTTTAAATTATTTTTCAGTATAATAATAATAATAAAAGTTGAAAATCACATACTTTGGTTTTAAAAGAGAAAGTAAATTTCATATAAAATCTCACGTAAAAAAATCATAATAGTAAGTGCCATACATTTTTTTTATATTTTAATATAATAATTTTGTTTAATCATAAGTGATAACAGACATCAAGTTTGATTAGCAAATATGATAAAGAATGAATGTCTTGAAACAAACAACGAAAAAAATATATATTGATTTATAAGAAAATAGATGGATTTATCAAATCTCTTAGTTAAAGAACATATTTCACAGTGAATTTTTTATATATAAAATTCATTTAAAATCATCTACAATCCATTATTTAACAAAAACTTTAAGAATTAATGGATTTTTTAATATCCTCATAATTAAACAAAAATTATTAAATCCTAATTAAATACAACAAGATTTAAAAGAATCATCTGATCATAAACTTTTTTTTTTAATTACAAATAGGTAAATTAGATCTGAATTAGACAAAAGATAAACGATTAGGGACTCAAATATTATTAGCTCAAACTTATTGGTGAAGCCGTGAAGCCCGTTCAAGAGGATTTTTTTAATATAAATATATTTCTTTTTTAAATAGACATTTCAACAAATTAAAAGCATTCAATAAGTAACTTTTTTATAATCGTGCTGATGAGGGGGAAAAAAACAGATTTTCTAAATTCTCTGAAAATACATATTGGTTGATTAAAAATATTACATATTAATAAGCCATCATAAGGTTTAGGGTAGGTTTAAAATTACATTAACTTTTTAAAATAATCAATCCTTAAATAGATTTTCACATAATCAATCTTTTAAATAATTTGTTAAGTTGTCCGATAAATTTCCAAAATCGTGAACAGAACCTTTAAGACGAAGCGTACTGGGATATGACTTGCGTGTGTGTATATGTTGAAAATTAAAATTAAATTTTTTTGAGAGAATATTAAGGAAAACACAATATATTTTATTAAAACTGATATTATAGCACATTACAAGCTCTGCCTTCATATAGGCAAATACACACCTATTTATAGAACGGTGAACGGACGCCAAACAGCGGACTTCAAAATGAAAATAAAAACTGTGGGTGCAATTATTACACATACATAATTAAAAAAAGAAAATTCAACTGTCGTGACTTTTCAAAAGATTTAGAGGATAGGGAATCTTGAAAGCTTGTCGGCCATGATGTCGGCCAATTACTTCATGTGTTGATTAATGAAAACGTCAAAACAATCATCTTCATTGAGTGGAGTGAAAGATGATGTTGAGTCATCGCTTGCGTCATCATCATCTTGAGATATTCTGGAGAGTGCATCTAATAATTGCTTCTTGTATTCCTTTTTATTGGAGGCTGGGGCTAAAGATGCTTGAATCTGGCTCTTTCTTAAATGAAATTCTTGATTTTGAAGCTCCATTGAAACTGAATGAATGGATCTTCCAGTAAATTTATGGAACCATTGGATAACAGCATTACAACATGCATTTTGATTATTAAATCCAGACCACCATTTTATTTTTATAGATCTTGAAAGATGACGAATAGGACATCCAGGGATTCTGGTTTCAATCTTGAAATTTCATGTCATGATCCAACAACAATTGAAAGAAGCAAAGAATGATAAAAGTAAATTTTGAGTTTCTTGAGGTTTTTTCATATGATCAGCCCACAATTTAAAACCTTCTTGAATTTCTTGAGGTAAGATAGAGATTTGAGAACCAAAATAATACCACCATTTGAGAAACCGATGAGGAAATTCGGGATTGCATTGATCGAAATGAAAGAACCATGAATGATCAAAAGCCCTAACACAAAGAAAGTTGTACTGGGCAATTTGATAATCAAAGTATTTGAAGGTTTGAGGCTCGAAGGGTTGAGAGAAGGTTCTTTATGTGATGGGATTGAGGTTTCACTCAGCCAATGATAAAACTTTGGAAATCTTGAATTTTGAATCGACTATTTGTGAAGGGTTTTTGAGGTACTGATTGTGAGTGATATCAATTGAATCGGCATCAACCAATATGAATTCATAGAATTTTCGTGTTTTTTTTTTAGATTTTCTGGAAGAAAAATGAAATGTTTAGGTAAAACATTATTGACAATTCTTGGAATTAATGATGCATTTTGTTCTGGTTCAATTATGGCTATAGGGATTGAAACTTCTTTAGGAACATATTGATTTTTTGAGGGAGAATGAGTTTGATGAGAGGAAGAGGGTAAAGCTTTTTGACATTTGACTGGGGTATTGGCAGCTGCTTGAGAAAATGTAGGATTTTTGGAAGATTTAGGAGTAATGAATCCTTCAGAGTTTTGAGACAATAATTGAAATTGATTTCCCTGTAATTGAGGAAAATTTTATTGAGACGAATTTCTTGAGGAACTAAGAACCATTGCATATGATTCCTTTGTCTGTTTTGCTTTTATGGGAGTGCCCATGAAGGTGATTGAGCTTTTTTCCCTTTAAAAATTCTCTGGTTAAAAAATCTGACAAAGAATTTGAAGTTCATTTGATAAATTCAATTTCGAAGTCAAAATAGGAAAGTTTAGTTTGCCATCTTGCAAAAAATTGTTTTGAAACAGGATTTTGAACATTTTTCAAAAGTTTTTCTTTAGCAGATAAATAATCTATTTGAATGAGAAATTTTTTATTTATTAAATCACCTTGAAATTTTGAAACACATAAAACAATTGATAGAATTTTTTTTGACAGTAGAGTAATTTTTTTGAGGGCCTAGCCAACCTCCAGAATGAAATCTGACTAACGAAGTTTGGTTGTTTATTGATTATTTGAGAATCACACCATAACCTATATCGGAGGCATCTGCTTCAACTATAAGAGAAGCTTGAGGATTGAGAATTGACAAACAATGTAGTTATTTGATATGGCGCTTGATTTTCTTGATTATTTCTGTGTGAATAGAAGACCAATGGTTCAGGTTTTTCCTAAGTCTTTGGTATAATGATTCACATACCTAACGATGATTTTGGTAAAAATCTCCTAAATAATTGAGACATCCTAAAAACCGTTGTAATTGGGTTTTGTCTTTAATTTCATCAGGGAATTTGTCAAAGAAAGCTATTGCCCGGTCGATAGGTTTGATTGTATTTTGAAAAATTTCATAGCTAAAGAATTTGATTTTTGTCTGGAATAATTTCATCTTTGATGCAGACACAACCAAACCGTTTTGTTTAATGATGTTGAATTTTTTTTTTAAATAGACAAAATGAGAATGCAGATTTTGTGAAAAAAAATAAGAACATCATCAATGGAGAATTGTGAAACAGGTTTAAGAATGTCATTCATAATATAATTCACTTGGAGCATTCTTTAAACCAAGTGGCATTACATTCCATTCATAATGTCTGAACGGGACATTAAAAGCAGTTTTATACCTATCAGACTCATTAATTTGAACTTGCCAAAATCGAGATTTCATAACAAATTTTGAGTAAAGAGGAGAATTTTTGGATCAAGTTTCGTTTTATGAGATACAAATTATAGAGTATTAAATTTTGAAAAATAATAAATGTGAATCCATAATTGATGTATATTGTCCCTAATTAATAATTATTGGGGTGGCAGTCCATCATTATCCAAAATGGAATAATTGAATATAATAAAAAAATAAGTATTTTTTTTTAGATGAATAAGAAATTAGTTTAACAACGTCAGCGTAAGTTCTCATGCATAGTTTTCAAAAGAGAAAAAAGAAGGGAAGGTTATGATGTGTTTTGTTATATCTCTATTTTCTTTCGGGTTTAAATTGAGTAGGTAAAATCTACGTTTGTCCAAGATTTTATAAGAAACGCACTCCTTAAATTCGAATTCAAAACCTAAAAATCAAGTCATGAGCCATACACCACCAAGATAAGTCAATTGGAGACCAATTTTTTTTTTAATTGATACAACAGGGCTTACAAAATCTATGGGAGGACTCTATTTCCTAATCTTGACACGTGCTTGACAACAACCTGCTGCAGCTGATTAATCATCTCTCTAATTTCCTCAATCACCCAACAAATTTGAGATCAACTCTCAATATGGTGCGAGAGTAGATGAGCAATTTCTAGGGAATCAATTTCTAGGAAGTCTCCATAATTTTGATGATTTTTATTTGTTTAAAAAGAGATAAATCTAGGGATGGTAAGAATTTTAACGACAGTCGCCGAGTCACATATAAATAGATGGGAGTAGTCATTTTTTCTAATCCCAAATTTTTTTCTTTTTAAATCAACTAACTTATAATCATATATTTGTCTATATTTGATGTAGGGTTGTTATCACAAAATTTTAAAAATAACAAAATGATATAAGAAGTGTTGGGTTTACGTTTCATGATAAAGATTTCATATTTTACTAAATTTTTTTTTTTATATTAAAAGCGATATCATAAAATATAATCTTTTTTAAAAATACCAATAAAATATTACAACGTGAAGTGCTTTACTCGTTTATTATTTTCTAATTTTTGAAATAGTAAAACAATAATGACCCTAAACTTTACACAAAGCTAAGGCGAATACAATATATATATATATGATATATATGATATATATGATAATAAGTTGAGTGATTTTATATCCTCTCTTCAAACAAGTAGATATATTTTAAAATAATAAGTTAATTGAAAAATCTGATATAAAGAGTGTTAGATACACATATTAGTATCTCACTACTTTAAAGTTTCATTAACATTACATGAAAATGGTAAACAAACTTTAGAAAATCAATTTTGCTATGAGGTCTTATGATTATTTTATTTGTCAAATATTTGAAACTTAATTTTACTTTTTTTTTTTAGTTGTGTGGAGTTGGCCTACCCAAGGATGTGACCCAAATCGGATCTACTTATCAATCCACTCCACCTAAGTTTAATATATAAACATAGAAATGCATAAAAGGATGCAATAAG
>SKCR01048556.1:0-46174 GCA_019454045.1 Zanthoxylum bungeanum
GGGTCTAGGGAGTTAAGTAACATGCTTACCTGTTACTGAGAGTTCCCAGAGGGGGTATAAGTTTAATTCTTCTTCACAGCCTGTTTATTTTCACGGACTTCTCTATGATTATGTTATGTTTTCCACTTTATACAATAATCTTTCACTAATCAACTGCGTGGTTGGATTTTAGACATTCACGGTTCCTCAGAGATTCTTCTGTCATTTCTATGTGGTGGCTGTGGTTTGGACAACTCTCTTGCTATTTACAACGTGGGCTTATGCATATAAAATGGCACCATCAGTTTCTGAGCCATCTCTTTACTCTACTTTTGCAAGCCACTTGACTGGAGGTTCACATATCTTTTCATTTCACAAGTCACGTTTAACTCCACTCCATCATAGACACGGGGTCTGGAGCTCTGTGTTTCTTCTTTTGCTGATGGAAACTCAAGTCTTGAGACGCCTTATAGAGACAATATACACATTTAAGTACAGTCCCTCAGCTCGGATGCACATTTTTGGTTATCTAACTGGCTTGTTGTGAGTAGTTTTCTTACCACAATATCTAGGAATTTTAATTATTGTCTTTCTTTAATATGCTTTATTAACTCTAAAATACCTGAAAATATTCTAATAGAATATGTCTGGTAATAACATTTATGTTTTAGGATGGCTAATACTTATTCTTGCTTTCAAGAAATATGATATTTCATATGGCACTGGCTGATTGCAATATTGCAAATTGTAGGACTTTTTTTTTATCCTTGAGTTTCGATTTGGCAGTGTTACTTCATTATGATCAAGACATTATTATTATTGATTTTACCTTGTCTGAATTGTTAGAAGATGTTGCACTGATTATGGTTTTGTTTTTTATGCTAGTTTCTACACAGCAGCTCCTTTGTCGCTCTGCTGCACTTTGGCTCCAGAGGTGTTTAGATTTGCCGCAGATCATGTGGCTGAGTTTATTGTTAAAGGAAAGAGGCAGATGCCAGTGTCTGAATTTGATTGGTGGGAATCTTTGAATCCTCTCTTAAAGCTTAGATGGTATCAATGGATTGGTGCTGTTATATTTATGTGGGGTTGGATGCATCAGCGTCGTTGTCATGCAATTCTTGTAAGTGCAACTATTTTGTCATCAGAGCCTTATTTCACAGTTTCTTAGGTTTTTAAGTGCATTTTTGCAAATAGATTTTGTCATAGATAACTTTTCTTAATCACTTTGATGCCAAAAACATAATCTTTCATTATAATAATTGGAAAAAAATATTTAGCTTTGTGTAACTATGTTTATGACTTTCTGGGTACCAACTTGCAGAGAAGTCAACTAAAAGAAAAGGACTATAATGATTAATGTGAATATTTTTATGCGGTAGAAAAGCTGGAAACAAGTTTAATTCAAACACTTTTAACAGATTTCACTTTAAGATAATTAACGAAAATTGAAGAATTGCCTTATAAAAAAAAATATATAAATGAAATAACTTGGTATGAGGAGGATTGATTTCTTGACGTCTTGCTTTCACTGCAACAGGTCTAACCAATTGGGATATTGAAGAATTGGATAGTAAGAAAACATAATTCTGACAAATTTATCTCAAAAGGAAACCTTCAAATGCAAGTTTGAAATAGTTTCTTGTGGATCTAGGATATGTGTCTTATGATAAGAAATGGCTTCTCTGAAACTAGTAAGTCCTTAAATGGTTTTAATATATATTGCCATTATAGCTTACTTGTGTAAGAACTTTCATATAGCGTATCACTTTAGCCTGTTCTGTATTCTCATTGATGTTTTATAACATTGAAGCAAATATTTCAGAGAAACAAAAAAATTGATGTATATTCTGGAAATGATGCCGAAGTTAATATGTTTTACATAGTGTAATAACAATTTAGAACCATATATAATTTCAATGTCCAGAGGATGAACCTTGGTGTAATGGTAAGATTACTCCATGGTGACATGGAGGTCACAGTTCGAGTTGCGGAAACAGCCTTTTTGCAAAAAAGCAAAGGTAAGACTGCGTGCATATTGAATCCTCCCCAGAGCCCACAATGTGAGAAGTCTCGTGCGGTGGACCATCCTTTATAATTTCAATGTCCAGCCATATATGTTCAAACACTACAACTTTTCAAAGATGTGATAAGTGATAGGCCTGTTTGTTATTCTACAATGTTGATTGACATATAACCTCTTTTCAGGGCACTCTTCGAGAAGATGCAGAACAGGTCGATGAATATGTTATTCCTCATGGAGATTGGTTTGAAATTGTTTCATCACCTCACTATATGGCCGAGATTGTAATCTCTCTCTCTCTCTCTTTATGCAAACACAGTATCATTTTTGTAACTATGCTAAGAGCTAGCAATTTCATGGTCTTAACTTTTGTCTACAAATAATGAAGGTTATATATGCTGGTTTGTTGGTGGCCAGTGGAGGAGCAGATCTCACCATATGGTTGCTTTTTGCATTCGTGGTATGTTTTTCCTTTTCTGAATAAAAACACATTGTAAGCTTTTGCCAAAATTTTATTTTGTAGTCAACCTTGATCATTCTTCCAAGATTTGAAGTTCTGGAATCCGGTGGTTGCAGGTGGCAAATCTGGTATTTGCAGCAGCAGAAACTCATAGGTGGTATCTTCGTAAATTTGACAATTACCCAAGTAACCGATATGCAATTATTCCATTTGTATATTAGGACTCTTGCATGAATGGAAACCAAGACCTCTTCCTATCTCTGTGAGTAAGATTCAAACTCCAAATTGCTTATACCACTCCAAAAGGTTTTACCAATTGAATAAACTAGCACTCTCATGTGTTTATTTGTACTGTGTCAACACAATCGATTTACTTGCAGATGGTGATGTAGGATCATCATCAGCTTGTTACAGAATAACATTGTAAATTCTTAGCATTTGTACTACATCCTCAGTGGAGATTAATAAAAACTAAATGCTCCATTATCTATCATTCCTGAGAAACTGTTTAATGTTATCTTTCTCTTCTTTCATTGTTTTTCTTCAGCCAATTGGAGGGAAGATGAATTTTAATGAAAGAAAAACCAGATAAACTAAAACTAAAAACCCACCAAATAGAAAGGATGAAAAAACAAAATGGTACTGCCAATTAAGGTTGGTAATGGATGGAAACGGGATTCGTCAATCTCACCTTATTTATATAATCAGGATAAAATTATTGTTCCTCTCCCATTTCATTATTTTTTTGGGAAAAAATCATCTTACCGTACATCCCATTAAAGTCCCTCTCGTTAAAATTTTTGAGATCTTTTTTTTTTTTTTTTTTTTATCCCATCCCTTCATGTTTTCAAATCGGGATAAGAAAATATATCTAAAGTCCTATTTTGAAAGAGACGGATACCATTGGGATGAGATGGAGGAATTTACCAATCCTACTGCCGAGCACTTGACAAAAGACGATAACGCAAATAAAGGCAGTGCCAAGTAAGTCAAGAATATGACTTCCCTAATTTGTTTTCAAGACCAATACACGTAAAGGATATTTCATCACTCTTATTCTTTGCAGAAACTCACAGTAACTCACAATAATGGGCATATTTAAGCATACAGACCAATTATCCAAAACCCGGCAGGTTGATTGCTTCGATATTTTCTGTCCATACTCTTAATCACAATTTTCTATACCCCTTTCTTGAACGAGCCGGTACGAGTAATGAAATCCTCGTTGTAATAGATGTAAAATTCTCGTGTGAACATGAACATTCACGGGCCCCAGTATATTGGGATTGTATATAGTTCAATTTTTCGTACTCGTTAATTGAATGAGTTTGGCACGGGTATTGACATTACCGTATCATACCCGGCTCGTTGTCATCCCTAATGACTCTCATGTGAGATTAATAAAGACCTCAATTTTTAGGATTAATTTATACGTCCTTACTAGGAGTCTTCCATAGATATATGAGATAAAACATCTCCATACATGAATTCCTTGAGATTAGTTCTATGTACTTGTTAATTGCCACATGAACCTATGCATTACACCAAGCATCCGGACTATGTTAGTAGTTTATGAGATCAACTACCCCAAAGTGGGTGTTACTAATATCAAATTCATGTATAGAACTCCTGGTTCATATACATGATACTGTAAACTTTAGAATTTTAGGTTCTAAATGTTTAAAGTTGTAACTTATAGTTTTAAATTTTATTTTGTTCCCTAAAATTTTGAATTCTCTTTTAGAATTCATAACTCTAAACTTCAGGTTTAGATTTAAAAATTATGATAGAACTTCCAGTTCTAATTTATATGATTAATTTTCCGAACTTCAGGTTCATATATGAAAATGATAGATGTATAAATTTTGGTTTTAAGAGTTACAACTAAGAACTTCAGGTTCTAATTTATTTGTAATTGTCAATAGTAAATATATACTTGTGTCTTGATATGATAACCATTTCAGCGGATATCTTTGAACTTCAGGTTCTATATGATTTCTAAAAATCTTCATAAAGGTTGATCGATAATATATACAAATAAGATACAAATTTTATGTACATCAAGTACATAATCATTGTATTTTTGTATCGGTCAAAGTAATATCTTCAAGATATTTGAAAGTACTAAATATCTTCTGGATATTTGAAAGATCTAACATTTTATCATAAACAAAGGGATATAAAAAGAGTAATACAAAATTATAAATTGTATTCACAAGTGTGTTATGATTTCACTTACCAGAGCCTTATTCCTTTACTGCAGTGGAGTTTCTCTATTATATCTATACGTAGTTGGAATTAACATTCACTACTGGGAACATCAATAAATGATTTTCGTGTTCTATGAGAACATCACTTTTTATTTAAAAATTATAGTTCAGAGCTACAAGTTCTGATATTAAAAGCTAATTTGAACTTTAGATCTGATTAGCTCTTTATTATTGCAAACTTCTAGCAGCAATAATAATAATATATATAATATGACTCAAAAAAATAAAGATATAATAGAAAATAAAATATAATAAAAAAATCACATAAATATGTATGAACCAAAAATTACACACACGTATTTGGAACTTCAGGTTCTCTTAAAAAATAATTCGTTGACCTAGAACTTCAAGTTCTAATCTTACATTATTATTTAGAACATTAGATCCTAAAAGGGAATTATATTTCAAAATTTTAATTTCCGATTTATAATATTAATATTTAGAACTTCAAGTTCATAAATATGATATTATAAATTCAGAACTTCAGGTTCTATGGTAAATTTAAAACTGCATGTTTTATTCTAAAGTCTAATTAATTGAGGTTAGAACTTCAGGTTCTTTAATTGTAGTGTAATTATAGAACTTCGGGTTCTATAATTATTTTATAGATTTAGAACTTCAAGTTTTAATCTAATAATTAATTAATGAATTTAAAACTTCGGGTTCTAATTTACCTATTATAGTTAATCATAATTATGAAAGAAACTAAAATAAATTTATAAAATAAAAACAAAAATTCGGTTTTTATTTTCCGATGTGGAGGATCCAAATTAATGGCAACCACATAGCATATTCATAAAAACAATAATAAAATACATAAAATATAATATAATGGATTAGAAATACATGTTCTAATTTTTTAATATCGAGATTCAGAACTTCAGATTCTGAATTAGAACTACGGGTTCTAATTTTAATATTGAGATTCAGAACTTCAGGTTCTGAATTAGAACTAAGTGTTCAAATTTTAATATTGAGATTCAGAACTTCAGGTTCTGAATTAGAACTACGAGATCTAATTTTAATATTGTGATTCAGAACTTCAGGTTCTGAATTAGAACTATGAGTTCTAATTTTTAATATTGAGATTCAGAACTTCAGGTTCTGAATTAGAACTAAGTGTTCAAATTTTAATATTGAGATTCAGAATTTAGGTTCTGAATTAGAACTACAAGTTCTAATTTTAATATTGAGATTCAGAACTTCAGGTTCTGAATTAGAACTACGGGTTCTAATTTTAATATTGAAATTCAGATCTTCAGGTTCTGATTTATTTATACTGTAAAATTTCAAGTTGCAATATTAAAAAAATAATAAGAATTTGGATTCAGGCAATATAAGAATTAAGCATGCAAATCAAAAATCGCATATAAATCATAAGCCACCATGATTTGGCTTTCGATTTGATTACAATCACAAGCCTCATATCAATCATAAATTATAATAATTTTTCTTTTGACTTTGATTATGAACAGAAGCTGCATATAAATCATAAGTCATATTTATGGCTTCTAATTATAGCGAATTGGCTTCAGGTCTTCGATATGATAATTCGTTTTTGATTATAGCGAATCGTGCTGATAACATGTTGTAAAATAAAAGAGAAATAGATGAAGAGAAAGATATATTGGAAAGCTGCAGGCTTTTTTTATTGATTCTGAATGAATAATTATACAAGAGTTGCTCTCTATTCATAGAAAGAGATTAGATTAAGATCATTATCTCTAAATAATGTGAAATAAACTAAAATAAAAAATAAAATGTAAGAGACCATCTTATTTACAACCGTGACTAAATGAGTAATGTTTTTGTTAGTTTTATAAATTTGGCTCAATAAGAAGTTTTGACCATACTTGGCAGTGTAGCATAATAAATAGCTGGCTGATTATCTTCCACTCCTTTTATTTAAAAAACCAGAGAGATCGAAACTCTGTGCCAAGAAAGATCACAGATTCAAAAACATCTCTTCACCGATTCAAGCGACACCGTTTCTGATCTACAAATCCAAAATGTCTTCAACATTTAGCGGCGATGAAACGGCACCGTTCTTCGGCTTCCTCGGCGCTGCTGCCGCCCTCGTCTTCTCATGTAAACCAAACCCTAGACCTATTTACTTTTTAAAAATTTTACCTTTTTAGTTCGTTATATTTACAGTTAATAATCAAATTAAATCATGAGGTATTTACTTCTTCGTTAATTAATTCGAGTTTCTACCGATAATTAAATGGAATTTAATTTGGTTAAATTTGGATATTATGTATGCAAATTATCATTCATCTGGGACTTATTAGTAGCAATTGATATTAATTAAATTAATTTTTATTAAGTTCTTTCCTTGTTGGTGTTACAAGATGTAGATCTATTAAGATTTGTTCCATTAGTTAGTCTGTTGTATGTATCTTGAAATCAAATTTACCGCCATTAAGATTTAGAATTTGAGATTGATTGAACCGTTTGGCAAATATGATTGGATATTTGTACTTCATCTAGTGAAAGAAGAGTATAAGATTGTTGGATATTTTTTATCATGTATAAACTTGAACTGAAATATTATGTTCTGTCAACAGACTCAATGTCAATTCTTAGAAATTTGGAGGCAAGGCTACCGTCTTATATGTGTATATTTGGATGACCCCGAAACAATAATCGATTGAAATATCTTGCTGATGTAACTTACATTCTAAATAGGGAAAGTGTCCTGCAAAATGACTTTTCCTTTTTTCAAGTTTCTATTAGCTAGAAAATAATGGTATTTTTTAACTTGGTGTTTTAAGTCATCGGATATATTTGGTTTCACAGGTATGGGAGCTGCATATGGAACAGCTAAGAGTGGAGTTGGTGTGGCATCTATGGGTGTTATGAGGCCTGAGCTGGTGATGAAGTCGATTGTGCCAGTTGTTATGGCTGGTGTGTTGGGTATTTATGGGTTGATTATTGCTGTTATTATCAGTACTGGGATTAACCCCAAGGCCAAATCATATTACCTTTTTGATGGGTATGCTCACCTGTCGTCCGGTCTGGCTTGCGGTCTTGCTGGGCTTTCTGCTGGAATGGCTATTGGAATCGTTGGTGATGCAGGTGTCAGGTATTTTGGCCATCTTTTGTGTTTGAATCTTTGATGCTGATGCTTTGTTGTTTATTTGGGTTGGCTACTTTTATTGTCTAAATATTGTTTCATGTTCCATGCAAAATACCATTCTTTTGTCTTAGAAATAGGCATGCACGGTATTATATCGATAGAAACTGATCTAATTAGCATTTGATTCATTCATTATGTGACAAAATTTTTTGCCTTGTTTCATTTAATTTGATTGGTATTTCATATTTTTGTTATTGTAGTGACTTTGGTCACTCTGCAGTCTGCACTTTGTTATCATTATTTTCTTCTGCTTTCATTGCTATACTCTTGCCAGGTTGTGTTGTTTTCTTTTGTTTGCACAAGGCGTGTTGTTTTAATTCCATTTTTTTTTTAGCATAATATCATTTTTTGAGTCGCAAGTGCAGTTTGGACTGTTTCTTTTATATGATATAGGATGTGTTGAGATTCTAATTCATGTTTATTGTGATCTCACATTGAGTGGTCAAGTGCGTGATAAGAAAAAGTTTGATGGTAGAGTTTAGCTGTAAAATTTTACTGGGAGAATAAATCAATTACTTGGAAGATATAAGAAAGAGATTGATTAGCCAATGATAAAACATTTGGTGATAAGTTGGCATTAAATTCGAAGATATGACAATGAGGAAAGGAGTGTGATTTAGGGTTTTAATTCTGTTTTATTATATGTGGTTGTGTATTTTAATTCTGTTTTATTTTATTTCTAATTCAATTCCTGTTAGAAATCATTCCGACATATATATAGGCCCTTTTGGTGATAAAATGAATTATTTTCATGTAGAAGGATTTTATAATTGTGTTTAATTTGTTTGCAGAGCCAATGCACAGCAACCAAAACTCTTTGTTGGAATGATCCTTATCCTCATTTTTGCTGAAGCCCTTGCTCTGTATGGTCTCATTGTTGGTATCATCTTGTCTTCACGCGCTGGCCAGTCCAGAGCAGAATAATGGAGTAACACTGCCAAGTATTCTTTTATAACTTGTCATCACTCTGGGGAGCGCGATGTTTTTAATTACTCTCGGGTTAGTAATGAGTGGAGAGCACTTGCAGGGATTTCTTGTGGATGTTACTGCTCTGCCAGTCATTTGTATGTTTGCTTCGTAGCAGGAATGAGTTTCTTTGCACAATAAAGTTTGTGAAGCTGTCCATGTTAGTTTATATTTGTTATTTTGCAGAACTTTAAAACTGTCAAAAGGAATTTTATTCAGTAAACTAGTGCATGTATTATCTTATTATCTATTCAAACTATGGATATTCTCGGCCAAAGCCTAAGGATGGTTGCGAATTTCAGTGATGTAATTTTTTTTATTTGATGATTTCTCTCTTGTTTGATATCTATTTGGTGATTGATACTTGATCTTATGGCTTGAAGCACTGACCTCTTTCGCTCTGTTTGAAGAAGTTTTAATGCCCTTTTTGTAATCTCTATTTCTTGATTCAGTCTTAATTTTGACTGCTTTTGATTCTGTTGCTGCCTATGATCTTATTAAAATTTAATATCAATAATGTAAAGCAGAGTTATTGGCCTCCTATTTTCTGCAAACATGTCTTTTGCAATAACCCTGTACTTTTCATCTCGCCGAGTTTTCTGCTAGCAATTGCCTATGGTTTCAGTCCCACCTATCCCTTTCTCCTCTCTAATCATATAGAATAAAATTTTCACAAAATTTGCCCATGCCATGTCTCACCTCAAAGAAGTGTTTTACCGAATCATCATTAAAAAAAAAAAAAAAAAAAATTATTAGTTGTTAAATAGGCCTTTGATTATTGCAAAAGTGTCGGATTGGGTTTTGTGCGAAAGTTTTGAGTTAGTAAATTTTTTAACTCAAAATTATATTGTATTTATAAATTATACACCTTCATCACAAGAGTATTATCCAGAACTAATAATGCGAGCGTTTGAAATGCAATCGTTTTGAGGTAAAAGAAATGACTGTTTATAAAATGTATAAACAATAGTGGTCCATCATTTCTCCATTGTTTAATCGATTGTGCATGAGTTTACATCATATTAACTCCAAAAGTTTCCCAACCAGCTATCATTTGCACCAAAATCTTGGTCGGGTTTGTGCTCGGAGTACCAATCCGGATCGTATTTATACCTGATTCATGAATACGAACAATATATTTTTCCATAATATTACTTATTTATGGTAACACATCTTGTCCTTTATATATGTATTTGATCTAATATCGATTAAATTGAAACTAAATCCGATTTAGTGATATATGTATATATTAGACAAAGACTTCAGGATTTATAACATAATACGCAGTTACAACGTAGTTTGTAATTGACATTGGGAAATGTTACTATAAGTTGTATATTCTCAAATAAAATTTCTGGTCAAGATTTACTAACACGGGAAAGTTAGTAAAATCCGCTGAGATCAGTACATGTCGTATATCGAGACCTGGTCTGATGGTTTATCCCAATGAACCATGAGTCTCGGGAGACTCGTATAAACGTGTAGGTGTTTATTTGATAAACACTGAACAGCTCACCGAAGATTTCATAATATATGATACACCAATGTCAATAGGAATATTCACGAATCGAGTAGCATAATGGTCTTCGACTTGAGATACCACTGTGGATATATGAGTTTTCCTCCACACTTTGATGACAATCATGCCACTGATATATCTAGATTAGGCCTCCGCATGTTCGTTGATTGTGGACTCATGCTCAGGATATCGTGTGAGTATCAGATAGGATCTGTCAGTTCTATGTATAGGGCATGGGTATCCTGCATGTGTTTGTGATCTGTTAAAACCATGGTACACTGTGGCAGTGAGTTCCGAGTGTTATATAGAGACCACAAATTTGTAAGTCGACTATATTATACCTCATGGATTTGACGTTTCCATCTATATCCCCGGTATAATATGGATAGCCTATGATGTATGAATTATACGTATGCAATAACATCGGCTTGCATAGTTTAGCGAGATTATCCATGGTCGTCATAACTTACGAATGATGAATTATGGACACGAAATTGGATTATGTGACGAATAAACATGAACCTAGAGAGTCTCACAATATGAAGTGTACTAATTGAGCAATTGGGCAACTCGTTTATTCATAATACTTTATCAAATTAAGTGAGTTAATTCGAATCGTTTAACGGTTAAACGAAATTACAAATGCTAGGGGCATTTCAGTGAATTAATAATTAATGTGTATTTGTATTTTATATAAAATTTGATTAGATATACATTAATTAATTGTCAAATGAGATTTTGACACATGTCATTAATATATGTGTTTTGTTATTTAGTGTAAATAAAAATACATATATATTAATAATTATATTAATTAATTATTTAGATATTTATATATTTAAATAATATCTATATTTCATAATTTTCATGTAATATGTTTAAATATTATTGGTTACTAATGGAATGTCCTTTAAAGGTTAGAGTGTTCAAATTGATTTTGATAACTTTAACTTGATATTTAATTAAATTAATTGAATTTAAAAATGATAAAAAATCCCTCCCTAGCTCACGCCTATATTTAGTATAAAAGGGAAAGTTGTTTTTCTTTTGTGAGTGGTTGAGAAACCTAACCATCTTCAATCTTAGAAAATATACCAAAAGAGTAGAGAGAAAAGTATCTAAATAAAGAGAAAAAGCTTGAAGAATTTGAAGATTAAAGGTAATCTTAAATATTCTTTAATCTAGAAAATTTATTTTATTGTTCTTGTATGATACAAATATTGTGGATATTCTTTTTCACTCTAAAATTTGGGATTTTTTGATTTGGTTGATGGATTTGGTGGTTAAATGCATGTGTGAATTTATATTCATTAATATTAGAGTAATATTAATTCAATTTTTTCATATGACAATTGGTTGCCATTCTAGAGTGTTATGACCACTCTAATAATACCTAGAGTTGTTCTTGAATTCTTCATTTGTGGAGGCTTTGATTGGTGTTGTGATTAGTTAGATTAATGTTAAGAAAAATTAGATTTAAGGCATGAAAAATAATTATTTTTATATCCAGATCAGAACTGAAAATTCTAAAAATTTTGTGATGAAAAATATGTTATTAAATGTGTTGAATGTGTATTGGGCATTAGAATAATTGTCGAAAATTATTTCGGAGTGAAAATATACGAACACAACGAAAAATGGGTAACGACTGCCAAAATAGTGAATTTTAAGCTAACCAGGTAACAGGTGCCAAAACAGTGAATTTGTCACTATTCGGGCAGCCCATGAATTGCCTAAGTACTATTGAGGCTGACTTGGGTAGCCCCGTGTGGTATTGGTTGGTCGGTTCGGTCGTAAACGTGTTTTATGCTATTTTGCGGAAAAAGATTTTCGTAAACGTTTTGCGGTGTTTTCTAAATTATTTATATCGTCATTTGATATTGAATAAAATTTTAAGGTGAAATATGAATGAATTATTCATATGAGATATTAAATAATTTATTCGGTAAGTTTAAAAAACTTTAAATTACGATTTCAATAGAACCACATTTCCGCCGCGTATAACCCAACAAATCCTTCTAATACAACGAGAAAATACGATAGATTTTGATTTACAAGTTGAAAATGAGAAGTGGTTGTTTTGAGAAAGACGATTTGGTTCAAAAAAGTTTGTTTTTCGGGTTTGCTGATTCACCAAGTAAGATTAATATAACACTACATATTTTTCTTCTATTTTTTTTTGTATGAAATAATGTTGAGGAGGTAAGGAATTCATTTGGCATGCTCTCATTTTTGGGTTTTTTTTTTTTTTTTTGTACAACACTTGATTTTTAAATGTTTATTGATTGCATTTTATTTGGAGTTTGATTAAATTTGCAAGTAATATGTTTTTATATTGTTTTCTTAATCTCGGTTGAGTTTGGTTGCATCTTTCTTATTTGTAAATTTTAGAAATATTAGATGAGTTTACAATAGTGCTTCAATAGTTGGATCTTAAATTATAGAGAGAAAATCTTCTTGACCATACTTGAAATGATTAGATCCAGAATTATGAAAAGATTTATAAAGAGACAAATGCAGGAAAGTAAGTCGAATGGAAACTATCCACCCAAGTTCAATAAAACAGTCGATGAATTATGCAAGGTTGGATAGAAGATAACCATGGTGCCTTCATGTGAATGAATTTTCAAGTCCTGGACAAGTTTAATTATCCAATAAGGAAGTTCATAGTGAAGTTAAATAGCAGGATTTTGTGATTATGGACTTGTTCTGTCGAATCCAAGTAAATTCTCCGACTCATTAAATAGAGTTGTATTCAATACATATGATACATGGTATAGTTTAGGTTAGGATTTGAGGACGAATTCTATTTAAGGGGAAGAATGTAACACCCCGTTAATTATGGCATGTCGAGAACAGATAACTAGTCATGCATGACACATCATCATACATATAATCATGTGATAGTGAGTTAGATACCTTAAGGTTCCCGCCTGGAGACTCGGGCAAAATTTGCAGTTTTGGTAATCTTCCTATCAATAAAATCAATTTAAATAGCCTTTAATATTTGGTCCTAACTTGAACTACCGACATCCGTTTTCGGTGATCGTTATTTTTGGGGAAACTCAAACAATGATCTAAAACTTTTATGTTGAATATCTTCTTAATTTTATTGATGATGATTTTTGTCGCAAAGTATTTGAACAGTTCAAAAAGGGCAGAGATGAAATTTCTCTTTAGAGAAGGACGAAGGATTTGAGGGAATAAGTCACTCTTCGACCAGGCATAGAGTTCGGACCCGGCTCTCCGAATCTGACCGATCATAGGACACATCATGGTACACGCTTCAGAGACCAACAACATCAGAGCCGAAGACTGACCACTTTAGCCCGGTAGTTCAGCTCGGCAGTATCTTCCTTTTTGAGTCATTAGAACGAGCTCGGACATTTTGGGTCAGTTCGGGAGTAGTGGGAGTAGGCCGGCACAAAGTTTGGCCGTCCTCATGACACCCGACGTGGGACCGGGACTGTTTGGACTTATCCCCTGATATGAATCACCGTACAAGAGATCTTCATAGGCTGTCGTAATGATTGTGAGTGTGTATAAAACAGCGTGATGTGACAAGGAGTCAGATGACAGGTTTGCTTTCGGCGAAGCAGTTGGGGCAGAGAGCCCGTCAATCCGCCGAAGATTCACGTGGCTGATGTCATAAAGATATGGGAACAATGTTGTATTTCTCTTAGTATATAAAGGGAGGGTAGTCTCAATTGTAGAGGTTGGTTAGCAAAAATCTCACAAAGTAATATTTTGTAAGAACTCCATAAGGCAAACAGCTCGGTCACATTAGACCACCTTTTAAAAGAGGTCGGCCGAGCTCGGTTTGGTAATAAAAAGTAACACTCTACTCTGTTCCCGTGGACATAGGCTGGTTTATTCCGCTGAACCACGTAAACCCTCTTGTCGATTTTGTGTTTGCTTTGTTTTCTTGCCAAATTTGCTTTTGGTTCCCCATAACCAAACAAATTCATGGTTGGAGGAGGATTGTCCCGGGAGCACAATCCCGATATTGCCCCTGGAACTAAAATCACCCGTCAACAGTTGGCGCCGTTTGTGGGGAACAGAGTAAAAGGCAGCTCACGTAGTAAGACGATGGCAGAAGACGGGAACTATAGATCGTCGGAGAGTTCAACGACAGAGCGGATGTAGATGATGAAAGAGAGCATGAGAAAAGAAATGGAGTCAAATCAGACCTTCATGAAGGCCATGATGGAGAAACTGGAAAGGTTAGAAAAGATGAACGATGAAAGGCTGGAGGGTGGTCCAAGTCAGATGAGAGAGGAGATAACGAAAGGAAAAAAGATCATAGATCTAGGCGGAGATGATGAACCCGGGAGGAGGGACCCCCAGAAGGTGAGATTTGTTGTGATAACCATAGCCTTACCGATAGAAAGAATGTGGGAAGAAGAAGCGGAGAGGCAAACGTCAGAGTCTTCTAGTAATAGCCCCCGCTCGAAGTAGAAGGGGGATGACACAAGACATGGTGGGGGGGATCGAGAAGCATCCACCACATCGTGCGTCGTGCTCGGAGCAGCAGGCGAGAGGAAGTCCGTGGAAGACAACGTGATAGTACTGACAGCCAAATGAAAGCCTGGTTCAGGAAAGAGATGAAAAGATGGGAAGAGAACATGAAGGCAGACAAAGAGGACGGCCCGGACGAAGAAGCGACATCCCCTTTCACGGAAGAGATCTTATCAGCGGAATTCCATAGACAGTTTTCCATGCCATCTATGAACTCCTATAAGGGTCATACTGACCCTAAATTATATATCGAAAGTTTCGTTTTGCTAATGGAGGTTCAATGGATGGTAGGAGAGGCCATCTGCAAGGTGTTCCCTTTAACTCTAAGTGGGCCCGCGATTTGTGGTTTAGAAGTTTGACCCCATGGAGCATCAGTAGTAACTCTCAGCTCAAGAAATATTTTGTTCGACATTTCAAAGGAGTGTGTGTGCCAAGGAAGACGGTGAGAGCGTTGAGACTGATGAAGCAGAGGGATGATGAGCCCCTGAAGAATTTTATTGAAAGATACCATAATCGGGTGCTCGAGGTTGGAGCATACGAGTCATCGGAGGTGCTGGAAAGCCTCAAGGGAGCTCTGAAGGTCGGGAAGTTGTGGACCCACCTGAGGATCCAGGACGTATCAGATTATGCCACTGCATTGGAATTGGCCAGGAAATTTGTTTTGATGGAGGGAGAAAACCCTAAGCCTTCCCTCCATCCATATTTTCGGCCAAGGCATAGAAAAAATATTAATTTTATAACTCTAATATTAACTTTCCATAAAGCCAATATATGTTACAAAAATAAATATTTAATTAACCTTTTGAAAGTCGTAACTTCCAAAATAATACCAAGGATTTATTATTTCCAAAAAAATAAAACTCTTCCCTTTATTACATGAAGAAATCGGCCACCACAAGGAATAATAATTGTTTTTTGTAACATTAGGCATTCAATTCCATAATTGAAATATATGTTACAAAGTTAAAGAGTTACCACCTTTCATAAAGGTGTAACTTCCAAATTTAATTCAAGGGTTTCCAAAACCCAAATTTGGAATTCCTATATTAGCCTTCATTTAAATTATATTAAATATAATTTAACAATAATAAATAATTATCATATAATCATTTATTATATAAACCATATATTAACTTTTAATATATAGTTCCAAGTGTGACAAATAATATTATTAATCATATTAATAATATTTAAACATATGTGAGTATATAATTGGACCATCCAAATATATTAAATCCGCTATAGTAACGAGGACAATATGGACATACGGTTTCGAGCTCCAATAATCTCGAAATATTAATTAAGCTCTTAATTAAATATTCCGAATTATTAACTTCGGATTATTCCACTAAAAACCTGAAGTTGCACTCTCGTTGCCGCAGATGATATATTAAGCCGAACCAAGTCGGTGTCCATCGATATAGTCATTACATATGAATAGACCCTTCACGAGTATCTCGTAATTAGAATCTGGTTATAATGTCCGTTATACCCCTCTAATTATTTTTACCTTAAGCACCATTGATTCTCTAATGAACGATTTATTCATAACCATTATGAATTTTAATCTTTCCATTCGTAATTGAAAGACTTGAGCGCTCAAATCGTTCAAGCACTGAATCAACCCTTAAGAAAGATACTCATCTACTTCTCGCAAGAAGGAGTGAACTCCATGTCTATGTAAAACATTCCCAGCTACACAACAGACCATGCCTCCAAAGTACGTAGCTATTGGTCGGGACTGCTACACCAACCTCACCTTTGTAAATCAAAGGACATAGCCTGCCATGTAGGAGTTCGTAGTACACTCAGGATTAAGATCAATCCATATATGACCATCTAGCAGATCGAAATGACTTTCTTTGTTTAACGGATATTAAAAGAATGTCATTTCCATATGGGTCCAGTCATATATGATCATATCATATAAGGTGCCTCTATTCTCATGTCTCTACATAGACGATCCCGGATCAAGGTCGCCATACAAATATAGAATAGACCGCAGCTATAAATAAACCACAAACAAAGTATCCGCTTTGTTTGCTCTCTATGGACTATTTAAGATTACTAACTTCAGACTTAAATTCTCTTATGCATGACACTCATACACTAAGTCTAGAGGTACATAAGTAATCTAGGGTATTCAAGATAATTTATAATATGCGAAAATTAAACAAACACTTTGATAAATGAATAATGCATCGTTTTATTTCAAAACACATAAACTGTTTACATCATATATAGCTCTAGGGCATACATTCCAACATCAATTACGATTAAATTGATATTTTATCGCACATAATATAATATTCATTACGACATCATCTTATGATGCATAAGATCGACTAGACATTCTAATCAATCTTTCTTTCGACAAGGAAATCATCATTTACGAAAGATGAATATAAAAGACACGTTAACTGTCAAACAGTTATACTAACTGTCTACATATAGTCTTTTGCGTGTCCTTTATTAGATCACATCTAATACGCGACTAATGGGAGTATCTCAGAAGTCTTTCAGTTTTATATCTTATATAAAACTTTATATCAATATAACAGAGACTACTCCCACTGATAACACGGAGAAAAGAATACTTAGGATAAACAATACTAGTAAGAAATTTGTACGCTCCCACTGACCCTACTGACAAATATGTATTCTCTATACTTTGATAAAACCAGACAATCTGACTGATATCAAAATCAGAGAACACAGATTTCCGGAAAGCTTATCTGAGTCTACAATAGGCTCCATAAGCTAGTATATCAAATTGTGATCTTAGCAGAATACAAACTCTAGGGCCATTCTAGAATGAACTCTTCAAACAAAGAAATCACGACGGATCTCTCATTCGAAGAAAACACTCAAGAACGCCACTTTGCATTCTTTAGCCAAAATATATAGTTTAATATCAACATTAACCAACAGATCTTAATTGTTCAATTAGTGCGACTTGAGAGAAGTTTCTCAGAATCTACAATAGATCATTGAGTATAAATTTTCTCACTGTCATACTATAAAGGTCAAACCTTTATCGAGCTCACTTTGCTTTTGCTGCGCAAATAATTTGTACATTTTATGAACGATTCATACCGAAAGCTCAATCAAGTTCAAAACTTGATTGTAGTAAGCTAGGAATAATTTTAGATCTATGGTTCAATGTTAAGTTCCGGAATCGATATCAAATATCTCCCCCACTATAAGTTTTAGGATAATTTTCTTCAATAAGAAAACAACAAAATCATTAAGTATCAAATACTTTGTAAATGATTCTGACATCCTATTGAACTTATACAGAAGATGTCTAAGGGTCATTTCATCTTATTAATTATGTAGTTCCATTGCAGCTTATCACTCTCACATTTGACTTCAATAAGTCAAATCTTTTCTACAATCGTCAAACATCCAATGTCAACCATAAAGTAACAAAATAATTTTATTACTCGGGATCGTAGAAAAGATATTCTATCAAATAGAATACAATATTCTATAAATAGAATAAATGATAAAACTTACTTGTACCTCCAATGCACAAGTACTTTCAATTATATAATCATTATACAAAAGAAAGTTTCAAATCTCAAACTTCAAGATTCAAATTTTCTACTACACATATCATATATGTAACTGTAGGATCGAATGGAACCTTAATTAAATGGATGAATTAGTGTTATTGGAGCATAACCCCAAGAGTATTGAAAACTAATTCGCTAACACTCAATATCAACGAATCAAATCATATAAGATTCAATTACTCCCACTGACCAATTCCATCAAGATGGAATCGTGGAAGTTTAATATTGAGTAAGAATCATATTCATTAAATAACTTTAGAACTAATTGCCTTAAATTCATTGTTTGTTCATATTAAACATCTTTGAACAATTCAAAGACTCACAATGAATTTTAAAGTTATAGCTTTCAATACTTCAAATAGAATATCTTTGAACCATTCAAATATTCTACCCTGTTTCATCAGAGACATATTGAAAGTTCTCGAACAATTCAAGACGTTCAACATGCTTTCTATTAAAAACACGTAACTAAGTAATGACAATTCATTAACAAAGTTACAGAGTAAATAAAACTATCTAAGGCAATTTCTAATTCATTAAACTACATACATCCAATGTAGTAGTCTAATAAATCTTGTGGTCCGATGACAATCATTGGTTAAATGAGATTTAATCATATCCTGAATACAATATTCATTAAATGGATAAAGATATGTGGTTTGATCTCGTATTAGACCATCCTTTACCATAAGGAACAAGCATCCAATGCTTACGTGATTAAAACTCATAAAGCGCGGTTCTAAATTATTTAGTTAGCCGAATATTTTCTTAATGTTTATATTTTCATTAATGACACTACTAGTCATGTTAAAATATGTAACAACTATTAATATAGAACAAGTAACTATCCAATAGTCACAAGTTCTGATATCAAATATCAAAACAGTTATTAACATTATTTTAATTAACTAGACGGGAGATCTGGTATTCAATACCTACAGTTGTCGTATTGTGAGAATCGATATTCTCTATACACAACTATACACATCTCCTTTCTTTAGTTTTATAATTTGCGTTCAATTATTCACAACAATTGTAAATGATTGATTAGCAAACTGTGTCAGACACGTGACTTCTAAAAGTCACTAAAGCTGAGAAACGTCATTAAAAGATAAACAAATACTAAATGGGTTTTCTTAATGGCAGTCAAGAATCTCGAGACATGAACTAATTCAAGTCAATTCTTACTGCATAAGAAACTATTCTTCTAGAATAATATCCTAAAACAAATATCTATTTAGATTACATAACCGTGACTTAGTAACTAAGTCACAAACCATCTTGATTTTCAAAGAAAATCGGAACAACAGTTCCCGATGGTTTCAACTAATCTAACAATATCTAAGTCTACTGTCTTTCTAAAACCTATTTTAGAATTACACAACCATAAGTAAAGTCAGAAAACCTATTCAAGTAATAAGCATGCAGTGAATTAGAAGTATAATTCTATAAACAATATAGAATAAAAGGAAAACGAAGCAGAATTTTCCATAAAATTACACATTGCTTAAGCTATGGATTTTTAACTTAGCAGTGTCTCCCACTACTTTACGTAATACCGTAATCCCCAATGGACAATAGGAATTCAATAATTAAATCGAATTCCATAGTGAGAGTAGAATCCCATAAATATATTTCGACTCACATCTTTGGCACGATCTCGCCTACGTATATTCATTAGGTAGACAACTCATTGTCAATCACTCACCAGTGACTCATGGTTTTGGTCCTGACCGTTTCTCGTTGAGACAGCTTTGGCACGTTCACAAGGAGGCGTATCAAGGCTACACTTGTCAATAACAAAATCAAGCTACCGATGTAGTCTTGACAGCTTTGGCACGTTCAAGATTTCCACTTTCACTTGATTTTGTCCAGTATCAATATACAACCGGTATGGATAATAATTCTATAACCTACACCCTCACAGATTTGGCACGATCTCACATGCATTATAGAAAGATACCCATAAATCGTACTAATAAGACAGACCAAGAAATATGTATCCAATACACGTCACTTTAACAGCCTTATATTAAGCGGGGATTTTCCTCATGAAGCTATACTCTACATCAAATGCAGAATTTTAATCTAAATTATTTTCTCAATATTTCAATTCTACCTTAGAAAACATAACACAATTTAACTATTAAATATAAGTTACATTTCCGTTAGTGTAGAACCGAAAAGTAAAGAAACATATATAGATTCCAAGCATGTTCGAACATTAAAATTGGATTATAAATCAAATATCAAGCATGAGTAATGTAAAGGATGAAGCATCAGACCCGCTCTGATACCATTTTTTTTTGGGGTTTTTGGCGATGGGCGCAGCGGAAGCACGGTTCGGGCGAAATCGTAATTTAAAACTTTTTCAAATTACCGAATAAATTATTCAATGTCTAATATGAATAATTTATTCATATTTCACCTAAAATTATTTATTCAATATCAAATATCAACATAAATAAGGTTGAAATATCGCGAAACTTTTACGAAAATCATTTTTCCGCAAAATGACGCAAAATGATTTTTCGACTGAACTGACCACCCGACACTTATGGGGACTGCCCAGGTCAGCCCCAAAAGTGTAAGGGCAGTTCATGTGCTGTTTGAACAGTGACGAACTCACTGTTTGGACAGCCTTCACCCGGTTGGCTCAAAAGTCACATGATAACGCCATTTTTGGCCGTTTTCACTTATTTCAACTCCGAAACACTTTCCTAAAATTTTTCCAACTCCCAAAACACATACATTACATTCATATGACATCAAATTCATCACAAAATTTCTAATTTTACAGAATCTGATCCAGAAACTAAAAATTCTAATTTTCATACTTTAAATCCAAATTTTCAAGATTAATCTAATTAATCATAACACCAACCAAAGTCACCATATATGAACAATCCAAGAACAATTCTAGGTGCCATAAGAGTGGTCATAATACTCTAGAATATCAACTCATCATCTAATGATCAAATTGGAAACTAATTACAATAATTCTTTCCAATACACTTCACACATGCTTCAAACTCTTCCAATTCATCCGCAAAACCACAAAGCCCCAAATTTTAAACAAGTAAAGAAACCCTAGAACTATTCTAAGAAAACAAGAATAAGAAACCAAATTTTCAAACTTAAGAAGACTAAAGATTACATTTTAATCTTCAAATTCCTAAGCTTTTCTTGTGTTTTTTCCTTCACTTTTCTTTGAATCATCAAAGGAACATTGAAACCCATTTCTTGTTTGAGGACTCGGCAATGGTGGTAGAAAATTAGGAAGATGAAAACAATTTTCCCATTTAAATCCTTGTTGACCGACTTTACAAGTGGTAAATTGGGAATTTTGTAAATTAATTAATTTGATTCAAAATCATATTAATAATACATGCCACATGTTACCATTAAATAATTAACATGTATGATAACACTTATCACAAATGAAAAATATTTAATAAATTAAATATAAAGTCAAAGTAGTCAAAATCCAAATTTAACACATTAACCTTAAATTTAATGACAAGTATAACCAATAATAATTAAACATTTTCATAACAATTATGAAAAATTTATCAATTAATTATTATTATATATATGTATTTTATTTACATTAAATAACAAATACATATATTTAATGGCATGTGTCAAAATCTCATTTGACGAATAATTAATGTGTATCTATTCGTATTATGTATCAAATACAAATACACAATAATTACGATCAGCCAAAATCCCCTAATGCATGTGTCATCGTTTAACCGATTAAATGATTTGAATTAATTCACTTAATCCGATGAAGTATTATGAATAATTCGTATTATTCATATCGAGTTGCCCAAGTGCTCAACGAGTACACTTCATATTGTGGGACTCTCCAAGTTTAGGTTTATCCGTCACGAAATCTAATTTCGTGTCCATAATCCACCCACTCATGGATTATGACGACCACTGATAATCTCGCTAAACTATGAAAGCCGATGTCATTGCATACGTATAATCCATCTGTCACAAGCTATCTCTATTATACCTGAGATATAGATGAAAATGTCAAATCCGTTCGGTATAATACAGTCGACTTTCAATTTACGATCTCTAAATAACACTCGGAACTGATTTATGAAGTTATACCACGACCATGGATTTACTAGATCGTAAACACGTGAGGATGAATATGCCCTGTACACAGGACTGGCGAATCCTATCTTGATACGCACTGGATATCATGAGCATCAGTCCACACCCAACAAACAGGCGGAGGTTTGATCATGAATAGATCGGTGACGTGACTGCCATCAAAGTATGGAGGATAACTCATATATCCCACTGTGGTATCTCAAATTAAAGGACCACCATGCTCGCTTAACTCGAGAAGATTTCTATTGACGTTGGTGTACCATCTATTAGGAAATCTTCAATAAGTCATTCAGTGTCTTATCAAATAAACACCTACATGTCTATACGAGTCTCCCGAGACTTATGGTTCACTAGGATAAACCATCAGACCAAGTCACGATATACGACATGTACTGGTCTCAGCGGATTTTACTAACCGACCTGTGTTAGTAAATCTTGACCAAGAGCTTTATTTAATGATATACATCTTATAGTGCGCTTCCCAATGTCAATTACAAACTACGTTATAATTGCGCACTACATTGTAAATCATAGGGTCTTTGTCTAATATACACGTATCACTAAACCAGATTTAGTTTCGATCTAATCGTAATCAGATATCTAATCATAATTAGATCAAATAAGTGTATAAAAGACAAGGGTGATACCATTAAATTAGTAATATTATGGAAAAAAGAATCGCTTGTATTTATGAATCGGACATAAATACGATCCGGATTGGCACTCTGAGCACCAACCCTAACAAAGAGGTGGTATATGCCTTGAGATTCTCATTCGAGGTAACGAATAACGAGGCCTAGTATGAGGCCATTTTGGCTGGTTTGAGGTTATGCATGACAATTGGTGTCCGGGATGTGATTGTAAAGAGTGACTCTCAGCTGGCCATCCAACAGTTAAAAGGTGAGTTCCAGGCCAGAGAACCAAACATGATAGCTTATAAGGCCGAAGTAAATAAATTGTCCGGAGGAATAGGTAATGTACAGTTCGAGCAGATTGGCCGGGAAAACAATCATCAAGCAGACTCTCTGGCTCGACTGGCATCATCAATCAAGTCAGAAAAGCCTAGAACTATCCCTCTGGTTTGCCTACAGGCGAAGAGTGTTAGGGAGCCTGAGATAATGGAAGTGGATGTAGAGGGGAAGACCTATTGGATGGATCCAATTAGGAAGTACTTGGAGACCGGGGAGATGCCTGAAAACAAGAAATAAGCAAGAAAACTAAAGTACCAGAGTACTAAATTCTGCCTGGTTGAAGGGGTCTTGTATCGGAGGGGGTACAAGGTTGTAGACAACAGAACCTGGGCGACGCCGTTTCTAGGCTCGCGGCACTAGTTGGGAAGTACGAAATAACATGGAGTCGCCACCCGGTGTGAACCGGGACAAAGATTTAAGGCCGCACTCACCCCTCGCAAGGGAAGACCTCAAACCATTGGGTTCGGAATGGTCCCTTACTTATGCAACTTGTAATGTAAAGATTTATGCAATAATCCAACCAAGCCTATGACATATATTTCCAAGTGCAACACAATCCTAAATTCACATGCTTGAAAGTATAGTTTACATCTAACATACATGAGACCAAACCTTATTGCCAAATTCACATGCTCAAAAGTAGGCCTTTGCAACAACAAGCACATAACGTCATAAGAATTCAATCATTCATGTAAGTATATAAACACAAACAGCCATGGTAACATTTGCATGTAATGTAAAGGAAATCAAAATGACGATAAACAACATTGTAGGCACAGACAACTAGAGAGGTAATACAAATGCATGGCGTACAAAGGGGTATGTGATGCAAGAGGATCTGTTTACCGTGTGCGTTCGTGCAACGTTCGTAGACGCGTTCGAACGTTAAACAGAAGGTTCTCGTTCGAGTAGCGTTCGTAAACGCGTTCGAACGGAAATGAAACAGAATGCTCACGTTCGTGTGGCGTTTGTGAACGCGTTCGAACGTAAATGAAACAGAATACTCACGTTCGTGTGGCGTTTGTTAACGCGTGCGAACGGAAATGAAACAGAACACTCACGTTCGTGTGGCGTTCGTGAACGCGTTCGAACAGAGATGAGACCTGATGCATGATAAGGCAAAATGCATGCGCGTTCGAGTTGCGTTCGTAAACGCGTTCGAACGGGAACAGACCTGATGCATGAAATGAGGTGCAATACAACAAAAATAAAGGGGCGCGGCGAAGTACTGCCGTAAAGGCGGCCTTTTGGGGCTCTTGATCTCTCAAAGAGAGGACCTTTAGACCAACATACTAAGCCCATGCGCGTCGCATCACATCATACATACAAACATAAAGACAATCATATCAAACTAAATATGCCCGATTGAGCGTATCTTGCATTCAAACGGACACACATCAACCGGTGCGGCAAAACATCGTGGTAAAGGGCTTTAAACCCCTCCCAATAGGGGATCTCACATCACACTTATTAAGCCCATGCGCTCGATTGAATCATGCATACAAAGAATTAAAAGCAATAATATTAAACGTAGTGTGCCCGATTGAATGTATCTCGCATTCAACCGAACACACATCAATCGGTGCGGCAAAGCATCGCGGTGAAGGATTTTAACCTTCTGATTAGGGGACCTTTCATCGCACTTACTGAGCCCATGCACTCGATTATATCATACACAAATAAGCGACAACAATTTAAATAATAAGAAATAGATAAACCAAAGCAACACAAAACAAGAGAAGGTGCCGTTTACTCATGTGGTACGTGGAGTTGTATCCCAAGTACAGACCGCACTACCGTCCATTCGGATTCGGCTACGGAATTACGTCTGGGTTTCCATCCTATATACCACAAGAGACGACACTTTTCCATTTCATTCAAGCCACAACATGCATCCATAAACGACTCTCATGCGAATAGAATTCAATAATAAAAGAAACGAATATAAACTAAAGAAAAAGTGCCCTCAGGTCTAACATTTTAAGTCGTCTCTCGGACTCGCGTTTCACGAAGATCGGAAGGGGTAAAGCTCCGCAACTCTTCCGGTTCACTGGTTCACTGCTCTCGTTCGTTGTCTTACTATTTTGGGTCGTCGTCCTCCGTCTTTTTGCTGTTTTGACTCCGATTCGCTGCCGCTGCTACTGTTTTGCTGCTGTATTTTAGTTACTGTTTTTGGGATGTTTTGGCTACTGTTTTGGGTGTTATTTTCGGTGGTGTTATGTGTGGTTCGGGGGCTGCTTTATGTGTGTGTTTAGGGCTGCTGTATGCGTGTTTTAAGGCTGTTTGGGATGTGTTTTTCGGTGAGGTGAAGGGGCTGTTCAAAGGTTAGGGGCTGCTGTGTGTTGTTCTTGTTAAGTTGGTGAGGGAAGGGTTGTTGTGTGTGTTGTTTGTGTTTTGTATGTGAGCTAGGGGAAAAGGGTTGGGGATTCTTTTCTTCTTTTTCTGTAATGGGCGTGAACTCTAGAGAGAGTGGAGAGAGGAGGCTTTTTTGTGTGAATGAGCTAGCTAGGGTTGAGAAGGTTGGTGAATGGTTCTTTTTATAGGCAAAGGGTTAGGCTTGACAAGGAAAGGGATTTGATTGAGGGGGGACAACTTGGCTAGATAGGGAGGTTGACTATTTAGTTTATGTTGATTAGGCATACAATATTTTAAGTTTGGGAATAATATATTGGTGATTGATTTTAACTTGGTATGATTATATTTGATGGTTTAGATTAGGTATGCTATTTTTAATTTGTGTAAGTATTTTATTAATTTGGTATGTGATTTTAGATTTGTTTTGATTTCACAATGTGTTAAATATGTGTTTTAAGTGGGCTTGGGCGTGTGGGCCAAGGTTTGGGCGAATTGGGCGTAATGTGAGGCTAGCAGCAAAACCAGAATTACCGACACCGTTCGAACGCCTAATCGAACGCGGCACCAACGTCCGAAATATGCCTACGTTCGAACGAAGTAACGAACGCAGCACCAACGAAAACAGTGAACCTTGTTTATTCTGAATTCCCCTTCCGATGTCCGTTTTCCGTGACCTCCGTGACTTAAAAGGTAGTGTCTCCAAAA
This sequence comes from Zanthoxylum bungeanum, assembly GCA_019454045.1. NCBI lineage: Eukaryota > Viridiplantae > Streptophyta > Magnoliopsida > Sapindales > Rutaceae > Zanthoxylum > Zanthoxylum bungeanum. The sequence continues at coordinate 26,615 of SKCR01048556.1, forward strand.
TGAGACTCATCATAGGGACTTATGTGTAAAAATGCAGTGCCTACAGTCGCCCCCACTTTGATGGGACTTGTGTAATGTGCAACAGTGACAATCCTATCAAATTTATGCGATGCATTTTCACTTACCTGGTTCGCCAACTGCCACTTGACTTACCATGTGTTGAGTTGAGTTGATTTGGATGGTGAGGTGCTGCGACCCCTGGTTCATTCCCGAACCGTGCTTCCATTCTTGGAGTGCCATTCTCGGCCTGTTCATTCCTGAACTGTATTGAGATGAGGCTTTATTCCTCCCGAACTTTATTCCCGAACTGTTGAGGTGAGGCTTTATTCCTCCCGAGCTTTATTCCCGAACTGTTGAGATGAGGCTTTATTCCTCTAGGCTTTCTTCCTTGAATTATGTTGACCGTGGGCTTTGTTCCCGAATTGTTGTAGAGAGTGAGCTTTGTTCCCTGACTGTGTTAACTGTGGGCTTTATCCCCAAACTGAGCTGAATGCAGGCTTTCTTCCTGAACTGTACTGTATGTGGGCTTTATTCCCGAACTGCACTGGTTGTGGGCTTATTCCCGTACTGAGCTGAATGCATGCAGGCTTTTTTCCTGAACTGAACTGAATGTGGGCTTTATTCCCGAGTTTCCTGGACGTAGGCTTTCTTCCTGAGCTGTATTGAATGTGGGCTTTATTCCGAACTGCACTGAGTGTGGGCTTTATTCCCGAACTGTGCTGACATTGGCTTTCTTCCCCTTGAGCTTTGTTATCAAAACTATACTGATATCAGGCTTTCTTCCCCTTGAGCTTTGTTCTCAAACTATACTGACATGAGGCTTTCTCCCCTTGAGCTTTGTTCTCAAACTATACTGACATGAGGCTTTCTTCCCCTTGAGCTTTGTTCTCAAACTATACTGATATGAGGCTTTCTTCCCATTGAGCTTGTTCTCAAACTATATTGATATGAGGCTTTCTTCCCCTTGAGCTTTGTTCTCAAACTATACTGATATGAGGCTTTCTTCCCATTGAGCTTTGTTCTCAAGCTATACTGGCATGAAGCTTTATTCCTCCCGAGCTTTATTCCCGAACTATACTGACATGAGGCTTTGTTCCTGGATTGTACCGAATGTAGGCTTTATTCCCGGGCTGAACAAAATATAGGCTTTCTTCCTGAACTGATATGGGCCTCACCCTCGATCTGATACTGATATGGGCCTCGCCCCCAAGCTAAAGATGATGTGGGCCTCAGCCCTGAACTGATACTGATATGGGCCTCGCCCTCATGTTGATATTGATGCTAATATTGATGCTTCTGACTGGCTTTCATTTGCCGCTTTCTTCTCTCTTCTTCAAAACATGTGAACACAAAACAAACACAAAACACAAAAAGAATGCAAAATATGTTACGTGTATGCATGTATGCATGAGTTTTCTTTTCCCGTTGGGTTAGGTCTTCTGTCAATTCCATTGATGACCATTCTTCTCTTAGGGAAAGTACCATTTCCACCTGTCTACACTGATTTGTTCCAGGAACCCGTTTCTTTCCAAGTCTAACAGTCCCACTGTCTCCATTTCCCAATTCCTGAATGGCTAACTTATCTTTTCTGCTTGCTTCTTTTGAGGATTCCCTACGTTTGAGTATCACATTACCAAGATTAAACACACTCATGTTGCAAGTTTGAAAGTAATAGTCTTAGGCGGATAAATGAAATGATCGCCTTTATTATTGTTGAGGAAACGTTCGAACAGGTAAACAAAATCAATGTCTTTATTAAAAGTGCAAGATAAACTAGGAGAAACAACAGTGCCTTCTTCTTCAGCCCATGGTTCTTCACCATTGTTATCCTTTATTCCTGTGAAGCTGAGTGGTTGAGAGTTTGGAGGACAAGGGTTTCGGGTAGGCCAGAGTTGATCATGTAGTTGGGTAGGGGATTTCTGTGTGCGTTGGGTTGTTCTTTCTCTGGGTCGGGTATTGTATGGGCATCGATGAGGTTTGGATTTCATGTCTGAGGCGGGGCAGTTGTCGGTGTCATGGCCTTTTTCTTGGTGGAAAGTGACAGTATAAGTTTAAGTTCATGTGAGGTGGCACAGGATTTGGAATGGGCCTAGGTTCTAAAGGTTTTAAGAGTCCTTGCGCCTTCAGCTTTTCGAATACCTTTGAAAGAGGCTTACCAAGGTTAGAAAATCGTCTGTCCTTAATGGCAGTGACCTCAGCAGTAGCAGGCATAGTCCCTGAATATCCCCCAATATTCTTTCTGTTCTGTCCATAAAACTTTTCTCGGTTCTGGCTTCCTCCTCCTCAATATCCATAACTGTCTCCCTCAGCTGTCGAAAATCAGTAATCATCGAAGTCATTCTCCTCAGTTTGCCATAAATAGAGGGCTTGGTGCCCTTGATGGTCATTTTGATCTGGTCCTTTTCTGAGGGCCGGGTCTTCATCTTCAGAAGCTGGCTCCTCCAGCGGTCCACATATTCCTTGAAATTTTCCTCCGGCTTCTGCTTGATATTTTCTAAGTCACGAGAAGTGACAAGTCAATCTCCAGGTCCGTGACATATTGCTTTAAGAAAGCATCAGCTAGCTCCCTCCAATCTTCCTTAACTGCTTGTCCAGGTTATGGTACCATACTACGGGTGCCCCTCGAGTGACATCCCGAACATCTTTTGTACTTGGCGCTGAGACAGGCCAACTGAACTCCAAACAGACACATACTGACGGAGATGCACCATCGGATCTCCGTTCCCATTGAACTTAGTCAAATCCGGCATCTTAAATTGCGCCGGCAACTGCTCCTCAAACGTCATTGTCTCATAATCTAGCAAATCTTCATTCTTACCCTCATCTTGCGTATTGCGGTAACGGATTCAACCTGATCCCTGAGTTTCTGTATCTCGGCCTGAGACCCAATCACTCTGTCTGTTGCATACTCTGCCATATCATCATCAAAAGCGGGGATATCATCCCCCAACCCATTCGGAGGCTCCTCGCGCTTCCCATTCTTAGAATTTCCCCCAGCACGGGGCACAGCCAACTTTGTCATGGCAGTAGTCAAGGCTTGCAACTGTTCAGTGACCTTGGCGAGACCGTTTTCCAACTGATCCATACGGGATACCTCAATATCTGATTCGCTCATGTCTGTTCCCAGTATTTTGATGAGTCTCCCCTTTTCCCTAACCCAACGGGAATCTATGATGGCTTTCAGAACACAAGGGTTAACATGATGTATGTATGCATGATGTGCATAAGAGGCATATAACATATAAATCATACTAAGTCAATAAAATTTTCAAACAAGTCGGCCCATTATCATTTTAGAAGCTTTTGGGCTGACTGTCATAAGAGTGAAAACAGTCCCAGTTTAAATGGCCTAACGAGTTCATATCTTATGGCAAGGAGCCCAACTAAATCCAAATGATAATACTCCGAACACAATCACAAAATGGCCCATTGTCATTAGAAGCCTTTGGCCCAATCGTCATAAGATACGTTCTTGTCCCAGTTTAAATGGCCCAACAAGCCCATATCTATTGAAAAAAGATCCAGATGGATTCAAATAGAAATGTTCCCAAACATAAGCATACAAGGAAGATATCAAAACATAAAATAGTAACTTCTACCGTGTGGCCACCATCATTTCAGAAGCTTTTGGCCTAATTGTCATAAGATACGAACTAGCCCCAGTTTAAATGGCCCAGCAAGTTCGCATTTTTGACAAAGAGTCCAATTCATCCAAATGATAATGGTCCTAAAGCACAAGGAAATATTTGTTATAGGCTATACAACCCGGTCTACGCATGGGTTCGTGGGAGTATGGACAAAGGCTCTCATCGGCGAAGGATGGCCACAACTAGGTCTCCCCAATCAAGGGTTCGAGCAAACAAGTGAGCGCACCCTTTTTATACACTAAGGTACGTGCCAATGAGCTATGGTGTGTGACGGACTGTCAAATGGATTTCCCGTTGTAGATTCCCTAGAGGGAAGGTGGAGCGAGGCTCACTTAAATACCCAGCCTCTTAGGCTCTTATCGCTTGGTGTCAGTAATAAACAACGAGTCCTCCAAATTAGTCCATCACAAAAGGCTACGAGTAGATGGCTATCTAGGTGCCTTCACAGCTTTTCCTTCTAGAAAGGTAGTGAGTGAAGGAAGACACCAAACCATTACCTAGCCTCAAAATGCCTTTGATTAAACCCCCATTTCATCCACTATAGACACGGTCAATTAGAACATAAATCCAAACATTACAAGATAATATTTCGGGGCCGATTCTCTATCCCAGTGGAGTCGCCAAACTGTAGACAACAGAACCTGGGCGACGCCGTTTCTAGGCTCGCGGCACTAGTTGGGAAGTACAAAATAACATGGAGTCGCCACCCGGTGTGAACCGGGACAAAGATTTAAGGCCGCACTCACCCCTCGCAAGGGAAGACCTCAAACCATTGGGTTCGGAATGGTCCATTACTTATGCAACTTGTAATGTAAAGATTTATGCAATAATCCAACCAAGCCTATGACATATATTTCCAAGTGCAACACAATCCTAAATTCACATGCTTGAAAGTATAGTTTACATCTAACATACATGAAACCAAACCTTATTGCCAAATTCACATGCTCAAAAGTAGGCCTTGCAACAACAAGCACATAACGTCATAAGAATTCAATCATTCATGTAAGTATAACACAAACAGCCATGGTAACATTTGCATGTAATGTAAAGGAAATCAAAATGACGATAAACAACATTGTAGGCACAGACAACTAGAGAGGTAATACAAATGCATGACGTACAAAGGGGTAACCATATGCTAAGATGGACATGTCATAATGTGATGCAAGAGGATCTGTTTACCGTGTGCGTTCGTGCAGCGTTCGTAGACGCGTTCGAACGTTAAACAGAAGGTTCTCGTTCGAGTAGCGTTCGTAAACGCGTTCGAACGGAAATGAAACAGAATGCTCACGTTCGCGTGGCGTTTGTGAACGCGTTCGAACATAAATGAAACAGAATACTCACGTTCGTGTGGCGTTTGTTAACGCGTGCGAACGGAAATGAAACAGAACACTCACGTTCGTGTGGCATTCGTGAACGCATTCGAACATAGATGAGACCTGATGCATGATAAGGAAAAATGCATTCGCATTCGAGTTGCGTTCGTAAACGCGTTCGAACGGGAACAGACCTGATGCATGAAATGAGGCGCAATACAACAAAAATAAAGGGGCGCGGTGAAGTACTACCGTAAAGGCGGCCTTTTGGGGCTCTTGATCTCTCAAGAGAGGACCTTTAGACCAACATACTAAGCCCATGCGCGTCGCATCACATCATACATACAAAACATAAAGACAATCATATCAAACTAAATATGCCCGATTGAGCGTATCTTGCATTCAAACGGACACACATCAACCGGCGCGGCAAAACATCGTGGTAAAGGGCTTTAAACCCCTCCCCATAGGGGATCTACATCACACTTATTAAGCCCATGCGCTCGATTGAATCATGCATACAAAGAATTAAAAGCAATAATATTAAACGTAGTGTGCCCGATTGAATGTATCTCGCATTCAACCGAACACACATCAATCGGTGCGGCAAAGCATCGCGGGTGAAGGATTTTAACCCTTCTGATTAGGGGACCTTTCATCGCACTTACTGAGCCCATGCACTCGATTATATCATACACAAATAAGCGACATACAGAATTTAAATAATAAGAAATAGATAAACCAAAGCAACACAAAACAAGAGAAGGTGCCATTTACTCATGTGGTACGTGGAGTTGTATCCCAAGTACAGACCGCACTACCGTCCATTCGGATTCGGCTACGGAATTTACGTCTGGGTTTCCATCCTATATACCACAAGAGACGACACTCTTCCATTTCATTCAAGCCACAACATGCATCCATAAACGACTCTCATGCGAATAGAATTCAATAATAAAAGAAACGAATATAAACTAAAGAAAAAGTGCCCTCAGGTCTAACATTTTAAGTCGTCTCTCGGACTCGCGTTTCACGAAGATCGGAAGGGGTAAAGCTCCGCAACTCTTCCGGTTCACTGGTTCACTGCTCTCGTTCGTTGTCTTACTATTTGGGTCGTCGTCCTCCGTCTTTTGCTGCTGTTTTGACTCCGATTCGCTGCCGCTGCTACTGTTTTGCTGCTGTATTTTAGTTACTATTTTTGGGATGTTTTGGCTACTGTTTTGGGTGTTATTTTCGGTGGTGTTATGGTGTGGTTCGGGGGCTGCTTTATGTGTGTGTTTAGGGCTGCTGTATGCGTGTTTTAAGGCTGTTTGGGATGTGTTTTTCGGTGAGGTGAAGGGGTGTTCAAGGGTTAGGGGCTGCTGTGTGTTGTTCTTGTTAAGTTGGTGAGGGAAGGGTTGTTGTGTGTGTGTTTTGTTGTTTTTGTATGTGAGCTAGGGGAAAAGGGTTGGGGATTCTTTTCTTCTTTTTTCTGTAATGGGCGTGAACTCTAGAGAGAGTGGAGAGAGGAGGCTTTTTTGTGTGAATGAGCTAGCTAGGGTTGAGAAGGTTGGTGAATGGTTCTTTTTATAGGCAAAGGGTTAGGCTTGACAAGGAAAGGGATTTGATTGAGGGGGGACAAATCTTGGCTAGATAGGGAAGGTTGACTATTTAGTTTATGTTGATTAGGCATACAATATTTTAAGTTTGGGAATAATATATGGTTGATTGATTTTAACTTGGTATGATTATATTTGATTGGTTTAGATTAGGTATGCTATTTTTAATTTGTGTAAGTATTTTATTAATTTGGTATGTGATTTTTAGATTTGTTTGATTTCACAATGTGTTAAATATGTGTTTTAAGTGGGCTTGGGCGTGTGGGCCAAGGTTTGGGCGAATTGGGCTTAATGTGAGGCTAGCAGCAAAACCAGAATTACCGACACCGTTCGAACGCCTAATCGAACGCGGCACCAACGTCCGAAATATGCCTTACGTTCGAACGAAGTAACGAACGCAGCACCAACGAAAACAGTGAACCTTGTTTATTCTGAATTCCCCTTCCGATGTCCGTTTTCCGTGACCTCCGTGACTTAAAAGGTAGTGTCTCCAAAATGAGACTCATCATAGGGACTTATGTGTAAAAATGCAGTGCCTACAGTCGCCCCCACTTTGATGGGACTTGTGTAATGTGCAACAGTGACAATCCTATCAAATTTATGCGATGCATTTTCACTTACCTGGTTCGCCAACTGCCACTTGACTTACCATGTGTTGAGTTGAGTTGATTTGGATGGTGAGGTGCTGCGACCCCTGGTTCATTCCCGAACCGTGCTTCCATTCTTGGAGTGTCATTCTCGGCCTGTTCATTCCTGAACTGTATTGAGATGAGGCTTTATTCCTCTCGAGCTTTATTCCCGAACTGTTGAGGTGAGGCTTTATTCCTCCCGAGCTTTATTCCCGAACTGTTGAGATGAGGCTTTATTCCTCTAGGCTTTCTTCCTTGAATTATGTTGACCGTGGGCTTTGTTCCCGAATTGTTGTAGAGAGTGAGCTTTGTTCCCTGACTGTGTTAACTGTGGGCTTTATCCCCAAACTGAGCTGAATGCAGGCTTTCTTCCTGAACTGTACTGAATGTGGGCTTTATTCCCGAACTGCACTGGATGTGGGCTTTATTCCCGTACTGAGCTGAATGCATGCAGGCTTTTTTCCTGAACTGAACTGAATGTGGGCTTTATTCCCGAGTTTCCTGGACGTAGGCTTTCTTCCTGAGCTGTATTGAATGTGGGCTTTATTCCCGAACTGCACTGAGTGTGGGCTTTATTCCCGAACTGTGCTGACATGAGGCTTTCTTCCCCTTGAGCTTTGTTATTAAACTATACTGATATCAGGCTTCTTTCCCCTTGAGCTTTGTTCTCAAACTATACTGACATGAGGCTTTCTTCCCCTTGAGCTTTGTTCTCAAAACTATACTGACATGAGGCTTTCTTCCCCTTGAGCTTTGTTCTCAAACTATACTGACATGAGGCTCTTCCCCTTGAGCTTTGTTCTCAAACTATACTGATATGAGGCTTTCTTCCCATTGAGCTTTGTTCTCAAACTATATTGATATGAGGCTTTCTTCCCCTTGAGCTTTGTTCTCAAACTATACTGATATGAGGCTTTCTTCCCATTGAGCTTTGTTCTCAAGCTATACTGGCATGAAGCTTTATTCCTCCCGAGCTTTATTCCCGAACTATACTGACATGAGGCTTTGTTCCTGGATTGTACCGAATGTAGGCTTTATTCCCGGGCTGAACAAAATATAGGCTTTCTTCCTGAACTGATATGGGCCTCACCCTCGATCTGATACTGATATGGGCCTCGCCCCCAAGCTAAAGATGATGTGGGCCTCAGCCCTGAACTGATACTGATATGGGCCTCGCCCTCATGTTGATATTGATGCTAATATTGATGCTTCTGACTGGCTTTCATTTGCCGCTTTCTCTCTTTCTTCTTCAAAACCTGTGAACACAAAACAAACACAAAACACAAAAAGAAATGCAAAATATGTTACGTGTATGCATGTATGCATGAGTTTTTCTTATCCCGTTGGGTTAGGTCTTCTGTCAATTCCATTGATGACCATTCTTCTCTTAGGGAAAGTACCATTTCCACCTGTCTACACTGATTTGTTCCAGGAACCCGTTTCTTTCCAAGTCTAACAGTCCCACTGTCTCCATTTCCCAATTCCTGAATGGCTAACTTATCTTTTCTGCTTGCTTCTTTTGAGGATTCCCTACGTTCTGAGTATCACATTACCAAGATTAAACACACTCATGTTGCAAGTTTGAAAGTAATAGTCTTAGGCGGATAAATGAAATGATCGCCTTTATTATTGTTGAGGAAACGTTCGAACAGGTAAACAAAATCAATGTCTTTATAAAAGTGCAAGATAAACTAGGAGAAACAACAGTGCCTTCTTCTTCAGCCCATGGTTCTTCACCATTGTTATCCTTTATTCCTGTGAAGCTGAGTGGTTGAGAGTTTGGAGGACAAGGGTTTCGGGTAGGCCAGAGTTGATCATGTAGTGGGTGGGTAGGGGATTTCTGTGTGCGTTGGGTTGTTCTTTCTCTGGGTCGGGTATTGTATGGGCATCGATGAGGTTTTGGATTCATGTCTGAGGCGGGCGCAGTTGTCGGTGTCATGGCATTTTTCTTGGTGGAAGTGACAGTATAAGTTTAAGTTCATGTGAGGTGGCACAGGATTTGGAATGGGCCTAGGTTCTAAAGGTTTTAAGAGTCCTTGCGCCTTCAGCTTTTCGAATACCTTTGAAAGAGGCTTACCAAGGTTAGAAAATTGTCTGTCCTTAATGGCAGTGACCTCAGCAGTAGCAGACATAGTCCCTGAATATCCCCCAATAATAATAACCAGCGTTATTATTATTTTTTTTTATTTAAATTAATTTTAGCCCATAATAATTTTAAGTTGTATCATTTATATCCCTATATAATTATATTTTGACCCAATAAAATAAGAATTTCTATTTGTATCTCACATGTTATTTTAATAATCTATTTTATTTTATTTTAGTTATAAATAGTTAATAAAAAAATAATAAAACTTAGAATAAGTATTTATTTTTAAAATTAAAGTAAATAGAAAAACACTTAATACATGATAAGTTTTAGTAATATGAGAGATCATTTTCGGATCCTCCACACCGAAATATTGACTAAAAAAACGAGAGGTGTATTGAACTTCAAAATGCATTGATTGATCATTGTGGGATGGATATTCCAATTCGAATAATTAATGTCCTGTTCATATGTAATTTTCTTTTGTGTATTTTTTAAAATTTTAAATATTGTTTGCTTTTACTTTATAATAATAAATGTAAATTTATATTAATTCATCTTTAAAAATTAATATAAAATAGTAAAATATTTTAATGTAAATATTATGTTAGTTAAGGGGTGAAATATTAATTGTTGATAAATATTTAAAATGGAATATTCTTAAGAATATTTTTTTAGAGTAAAATTTGAAGAAAATGGTTGGAGATAGTGCATAATTTAGTACAAAATTTGGTGTAAATCTTGAACCAAAACCATAAATAGTATTGGGGTTGCCCTAAGGCAACTGTAGAGTCTAATAAAACAAAAATTTGGCGAAGTATCCTTGCATGGGTAGATGGAGACCACAATCAAAGAAAGCTGCGCAGAGAGGCACCTAATCACCTTTGGTCGGCTGGCGTGATCCCATTCCTCGGGCACCTCAAGGATAAATCTGCTCAAGAATGTGAATCTTTCCCTAAGTTTTTCCATATCAATTGGAGTGATGGAGGAAGCTCTGTCCATGTCCAAAATGATGAAGTCCACGAGAGTATGCTTCGGTCGGGCTACCTTGACCGTGTAAGACTCATTTTCCTCTACGTGTGGAGTTAGGGATTTGGGGATGTGTTGTAATCGATGTCCTCCACATTGATGGGCTCAGTTTGGAATGGGACATGTGCGAGATGAGGAAGGACGTTGTGGGGAGTTGGGGAAGAAAAGTCAGAGTCTGACATTCCTACCAAGGAGCAACCCGAGGGGGAATGATGGTTTCAAGTAACTTGAGTTTTTTAAGTCTATTGTTATAGTTACTAGAGCTTAATATATATATATATATATATATATGGTTCTCTATATTATTATCCCTACCAAGTGACTAACCCTAAGAGCTCGAAGCGTCTTAACAGTGGCAAAATATGTGCAAACATTACCAGAACAAACACACAAAAAACCCAAAAATACATATTTTTCACATCTCATCACAAATCCAAAAACACACACCATATATCCATATTATAAACAGAAAAATATGTATATAACAAGAAAAATCAGAATTACCATTAACCCACGAGAACCCAGAACATATCACAAATACGAAATCAGAGTTCATCACATTCATCATATGTCAACTTAAGTACTAAGTATGCTCATCATGAACAAAATAAAGAGAGGGATCAGAGAAGTACTTGCATGCAGTATTAGAGGTTAGTGATGGAGAAATAAAACTTAAGTTGTTAGAGAAGCACGGGAGTTGCAAAGGTTGTAGGGAATCCAAGAGCCACTTGAGAGGGAGATGAAAGTGGCAAAAGTAAAGAAAAGAACAAAAACGACCTTTAAAAACGCTGTTCATGCTGATTTTGATCGTCAGATTGAAGCAATAAGGATTGATGACACGTGTGTGGTAAATCATAACCATTGGATGACACTTGGCACATTGGAGAGACAAAGCATAAGATGATTTGATAGATTTGATGGGCATTTAAGGAAGACTATTATGCCTTCACATCTTTCTAGGGACGATTCAGAAACCCTAGAAAAGCCTTTTCGGCTGGTAGTGAAAGAAAGGCAATCGTTACAAAAAGGTAATCTTTTGCAATATATGCATTAACTTGACTCGGAAGTATAGTTGTGTGATCATTAGAAAGAAGCCACAATCTGAGGACATTGGGTCGGTTTGTACCATAATTTTTATAAAGTTCCCGGCATCAACTCGCAAACTCGTTGAGAACTGTGATACATATGTTGATGGTGGTTTTTTACCCTGGGGAAGGTTTGGATACCGAAGGGTGGAATGGGTATCATACTTAGCTACAATGGATAAAAGGGGCTTAAGGGCTCGGAGAGATAGATAAAATTTGGCAGAATGACCCGACCCCAATACACGGTGGGATTCATGTAAGGGCTGAGTGTGTTGATAATGAAGTAAGTTAAGATACCGACCCGACCTAGAGAAGAAGTACTGGATTTGGTTTCATTTGAGTATTATGGAAGCCGACCCAAGAGGTTCTATGCTTAACAACCTAACCTGGTCGAAAAATTCAGTGTGAGTTTTGACCAATATCATCCACCTTGGTATGCTGACCCGAGGAATGAAGATAGGATCACATGTCAATATGTGCTTGAGTCAAGTGACGTGTGCCCTAAAGTGAGATGACATCCTTCTAGAAGGCTAATGATGATTGTGGAAGAAGCAACAATTTGTCATTGGAAGTAGTCTCTGTCAGCCGCCATAGGGCATTGCTGTGGCAGGAAGGTGGCATAGTAGAGTCGCTAGAGGGCCGCCATAGGCAGTGCAGTAACAAGAAAAATGGCTAATTTGATTGGCCGAATTGTGGGTAGTTGAGGAGAGTTTTTACATTAATGATAACGGTGACATGAGTTGACGTCATGGGCGGTGAAATTGTAGATTTGGAAGCCTATATAAATGGGTTAAAGTCTCAAATTTAAAGAGGAGAATTGTCAATTCAACACTTAGAGAGGAATCAAGAACCATAAACCTAGTGATAAAAGAGAAAATTGGTCGGTTATTTGACCATTGAGAGAATTGTAACGGGCTAGTATACGACCCGAGATGTTGTAAACTCTCTGTAAACTCACTACTCCACTTATAGCTCGGGTCGGTCTCGACCCCGAACAATATTAAAATTCACCCCCTTTCTCACGTGGACGTAGGTTGGAGCCACTCTTCACCGAACTACGTAAATCCTTGTCTCCGTGATTTTCTGTCTTCTTGCTGAGTTGCATTTGGTTCCTGCTAACCAAACAAATTCACTTTTTTTAATTTCTTATATTACTCTTTGAACCAAAAACAGCAGTCTATATATAATATATATATATATATATATATATATATAATTATATATTATATAGCCAGTGTGGCCTCCAACTTCTCAAACCTTTTTATTATAAATTTGCAATATGTCCTGTGTGTCAAATAAGAAATGGGCTTATTATATATATAGCCAGTGCTGCCTCCAACTTCTCAAACACTTTTTTATTATATATTTGCAATATGTGCTGTGTGTCAAATAAGAAATGGGCTTAGGTGTGAGAAGCTGTACAAGTTTCAATTACATAGAAAGCAATTTTATATCATAAGCACTTCTTTTTTTTTTTTTTTTTTTTTTTTTTAGTAGTAGATTGTTCCTTTAACAAAATCACAAGTTGGGAAAAGAGAAGACGCTTATCGATACGGGACCCAGTGATGGTCATCATGCATTATGAATGAAGATCACATAACATAATTTCAATTGTTGCGTAGGAACCCAATGATGATGTTCTTTAACTTTTTATTATTTTAAGAATAGAGATTAACTGATAATTAACTACCACACATTCCTTCCTAGTCACCAATTTTATTAGGCCATTTCCACAAGCTAATTTGGCTCTTCTTCTTCTTTTTTTTTTTTTTTTTTTAGGTCCTAGGGTCATGGATTATCAACCAAAAGAGGTCATGTTACAATGAGACTAGCAAGTGCAACCGACAAAATATTATTAATTTTTCTCCTATGTGAATGTCTGTATGAACTTTTTCGTGCGGATGCAGTCAAAGTATTAATATTTTATGTTGTAATTTTTAATTTTAATTTTTTTTACATTAATAATCCATGTAAAATGAGTCTTTGGTACTAAGGCCCAGGTGTGGGCTCACTCATGGTTTACAATTTGGTCTGTAAAATCTAATTATTTATTTATTTATTTATTTATTCGGTCGGTCAGTAAGTTAGACAATATTTTGATCTGTAATTTATCACCGATGTGTCAAATACTGACCGAAAATATTCGATCGGTAATTAGGATTACCAACTGATTTTTTTATTACCGACCAAATATTCAGTCGGTAATCTTCAATTTCCTTGTATTGTAAATACATATAGATGCCAATTTCTTTTTAAAGCATTGCATCTAGTATTGGGTATTTGGTTAGGTTTGGTTTAAAATTGGTCAAATCAAATTTTGGGTTCAATTTGGTCCAAGTTCATGTGAAACGATCATGTTTGATTCAGTTCAAATTTTTCAAAAAACCAAACCAAACCAAATCAAAGTGTCGATTAGGCCCAGCCACGATTCCGGTTCGAAACCGGAACCGAATCGGTTGGAACCGGATGGTCCCGGTTCCGGTTCTGAAATCGGAACCGTAATATTTCGGTCCGTTGAACCGAAATCGAATCGCTGGGTTCGAATCGGAACCGTTGGAACCGTTCTGTGGAACCGTTTAAAATTTATTTATTTTTATTTAAAAAATCATTATATTATTTTTTTTTAAAAAAAACCGGAATGGAACCGGAACCGTTCGGTTCGGTTCCGGTTCCGATTCCACACCTGTGAGATCGGGAACCGAACCGGACCCGGTAGCCAGGTATCCATACCTAATTGAATCAATGAAAATTAAATTCTCTCTTTTATATGACCGAAATTCGAACTCCATATTAATTAAATAATGACAAAAAAAAAATTCATGGACTGATCAATGAAATTTAGTAATTTTACGTAAATTAAAAAAAAAAAAGAACTAAAAGTATTAATTATGTCACTATATCCAAAAGATTGAGCAAACAGCATCCACTAGAGTTACACAAGTTCACATAATAATTTAATTGGTAAAGTTAATATAGTGAAAAATCATATTTACAATTCCAATTTCATTAACTTCAAGATTGAACAGGAGATTAATTTTAAATTTATATATTATTTCAAAATAGTTTTTAGACACAATTCGCCAATCAATAAATTATGCTACTCTCAAATTCAATTATTTGATAAATTAATGATTTCAAATCTTGCAAACAGAATAAATTAATCTTGTAAGGACAGGGAGGAGGACACCTAAGACTAAAAGGTACGTTGACATAGTAGAATTTAAATTTTCTTAATTTAATCGGTAAAATTTAGATATATATTCTTTTTAATTTTATTCTTTAAAATAAATATTTTTATGATTTAACTCTCTGTTTATTATTATTAATTCCTAAATTTTTATATATGTCTCATTTCCAATGTAATATTAAGATTTAATAAATTATATAATTAACGAACAAAAAAAAAAAATTGTCCTTTTTGATAGCTTTATTAATTCTTTAAAAAAGTGTCATTTTTTTTTGATTTATTAATTGTTACTTTTTTTCTTTTCTTAATGATGAGATTCAATAAAGATTAAATTAAGATTTTTTGTATCAAAAAGTGGTAAATGATGGCGATTCTAGTAATTCTACAAAGCAGCTTTTGGATTCTTCGTGAAAGCAATTATTTCCAATCATATTTCCATATATTTTTTAAACTTTCCAATATTTGATATATTTAGTTTGTGAATATTTATCATGAGATGAATAAAATTGATTTAATAAATATATTTTTAGAAATATAAATGAACTTAATCTACTAAATATATTTGCTATTTTTCGGTTACGAATAATTTGATCTACTTGAATGTATTTGTCATTTTTATGTAAATGAATTTATTAATATAATTAGTGATTTGAGTCAAATATAATAGAATCTGAATCTAAGGTTTATGGGCGTTACGTCTCGTCGTCCCCTAGCCCTGAATCTAGGATCTAGGAGCATCTGTCATCCCTAGTCCTGAATTACGTGTGCATACGTTCTGAATCTGTCAATTCCAGTAACCGTCAATTCCAAAATCTGTACCAAGTTACATCTGAGGTTGGTTTTTCCCCATGCCTCCAAAAATCATAAAATCATGCTTTCAAAATCAAAGTTTTCTAAAACATTCTCATTCATAAAACAACAGAAATAACTTCGCTAACGCCATATGTGTTGAAAAGTAAGTCTTAAATCAAAAGCAAATAAGTAGAAATCAATTTGAGAAAAAGGGTCCACTCACTGATTTGGAATCTGGTTGGCATTACATTGTTTCACCGAAGGAAGTTGCGGTTACTGCGATGATCTATAATTGATAAACTTAATTAGTATACAAGTCATGAATTATGCTTGTAATATGACATAATGCGTGTATATGTGTCGATACGAAATCCCTGGGGGTAGCCTCTAACATCCTAAGGTGATATTTTAGTTAGGAAATGATTAAGTGTAAATATTTGACTTTTACATTTATTATAAAGGTGTTAAAATGGAATTTGACATCTTTATTTTGTTTTGAAAAATTGAAAATATCTTTTTATTTTTTCTTTACAATTTCGGCCAACCCTAATAGTATTGAAGGGTTTTCTTTTTTCATTTGCTTGACTTAAGTGTTAGGCCTCCAAATATTAGAAAAGAAAAGTTGAGAGAAAAAAATGAAGAAAAAAGTAAAAAATTGAAGAAAACTTCAAGATTTGTAAGTTTTTTCAACTTTTCTCCAACTAGAAAAATATTTCTAGGATTTTTAGCTACAATATGTGATGCTTGGTTGTTTCTCTACTCTTTTAGTTTTGTAATAAGAAGGTTGGAAGCATGAATGAAAGATGTATGCATGTATGTTAACAAAATATGCTTATTAATGGTTAATAAGAACACTTTTGGTCATTAGATGATCTTGTTGTCATTCTAGTGTTGTTAGGCCACTCAATGATGACCTATAATTATTCTTGAGTTGTTTCAAAGTGGTGAGACTTTTTTGGTGTTGTAGAGATTAGATTAAAGTGTTGGATTGTGTTAATTTTGGTTAATTTGATTAATTATAAAAATTTGGGTTTTAACCTAAACAAAAATTGAGGATTTTCATATATGTATTGTATTTTGATGTATATAAGATATACAAACCATTTTGGAATTGATTAGAAATCATTTAAGCTTATTTTGACAAATTTGGACCAAAATGATCAAAGTTCAAACTTGGGGGATCTCTCCACAATTTAGAGAAAATTGGGTATTTTTATTGTGAGTTATATTTTGATGTATATGACATGTATAAATCATTTTGATAGTGATTAGAAATCACTTAATTTTGTATTTGACAAATTAGGACTAAAATGATCAAAATATAAATATTTGGGGGTCTAACGGTAATAAAGGAAAAATTCTGGATTTTTGATAAAAACTGAATTTTTGAGTGTTGAGTAATTAGAATAAATTAATTTATTTTAATTACCCAAGAAAAATTATTGAAATCAGGAAAAATTTGATTTTTCGCGTTCCGATGCTTTACCCGGTAACACGGCCTAAAAACCCTACAATATGCTACTCGACCCAAGAAGATTCCTACTAACGTTAGTGTGTCATCTATTAGGAATACTCAAGTGAGTCATTCAGTGCCCATCAAATGAATACCTACATATCTATAAGAATCTCCTAAGATTCATAGTTCATTAGGATAAATCATTGGACCAAATTTCGATATACAACATGTACTGATTTTAATGGATTTACTAACTGACCCGTGTCAGCAAATCTTGACCAAAAACTTTATTTGAGAATATACCACAAGTAGTGACACCTCTTAATGTCAATTACAAATCTTGTTGTAACTGTGTAACTAGTATATATTCTCGAATTTTTTTTCTAATATATATATCACTAAACCTCTGTTAATTTCAATCTAAACTGAATATATATCGAATATGTACATAAAAGAAAAGAGGTAGAATCCTTTATTGAGTAATATTATGAAAAAATGATTTATAGTATTGAGTAATACTAAGTTCAACCCACGAGTTTTCATTCAAGCCAAAACAAAAATGGAAATAATTTTCTCACCAAAAAATGTGTCATGGCGTAATTTAGCCATAAATATAGGGATGGGTATTTTTATTATTTTAGAAAATTATAATACATGGTCAAAATAATGCCAAATATATGGTTATTATTTCGACTATTAAAGAATATTCAATTAAATATTCAATGATAATAAACACAAATAATTATTAAAATAATTATGTTTAATTAATTAAATAATCTTAATTTTTGTACATGTGTCAAAATTTTAATATATATCTATTCAAATTATGAATCATATACAAATACAAAAATACCATGGCATGTGTAAAGTTACGAATAATTCATATTATTCGTAATTAATTACTTAGTACTCTATGAGTATACTTTATTAGTGAGACTATGGGTTCAAGCATATCTATCACATAATACATTTCATGTCCGTAATTTACTCACTCGTAAATTACGACGACTACGGATAACTGCGTTGAACTATACAAGTCAATGTCTAGGCATACCGTATAGTTCTTCCATTATAGGATATCAGAACTGTACCGGAGATATAGATATAACGTCAAATCTACGTAATATACAATCTTTATATGTCTCGACATGTTCGTGATCTCTCAACCAACACTCAAAACTCGCTTTCAGAATGTACTGCAGCCAGGGATTTTAAGGATCACGAAGTGGACACCTGAATTCTGCACATAGGACTGACAAATCCTCTCTGTATACATCACAATGAATAGGCGGAGGATCGGTCTAGATTTACCAGTGACGTGACTACCGTCAAAGTGTGGAGGATCACTCATACATCTATAATGGTATCTCAAGTCAAGAGACCGCATATGCTATTCGACTCGGGAATATTCCTATTGATGTTGGTGTGTCATCTATTGGAATACTTTAAGTGAGTCATTCAATGCTCATCAAATGAAAACCTACATGTCTATACGAGTCTCTTAAAAATCATGGTTCATTAGGATAAATCATCAAAGAAAATCTCGACATACGACATATATTAGCCTCAACGGATTTTACTAACCAACTCGTGTCAGCAAATCTCGACCAAGAACTTTAATTAAGAATATACCACAAGTAGTGACACCTCTCAATATCAATGACAAACCTCATTGTAACTATATGACTACTACATATTATCGGATCTTTGTCTAGTATATACATCACCGAACCTTAGTTAGTTTCGATCTTAACTGAATTAGATCGAATATATACATAAAAGACAAGAGGTGGTACCATTTATTGAGAAATATTATGAAAAATGATTGCTCGTATTCATGAGCAGGTCATAAATATGATATGAATTGGCGCTCAGAGCATCAACCCCAATACTTTCATGAACAAGCCTCTCTCAAATTTAAACTTACGTAATTCAGACTTATATAAAGTCAAAATTAGCCCCAAAATTATTGCATCCCACATACTTCATATTGACCTCCGTCATAATCATATTTTTTTTTACCTTAGTCACATTGATGAATGAAAAGTTGTGTTATGTGTATCTCAGTCACATTACTTACCTTTAGTCATATTAATTACCTCAGTTATATTGAGCACAGCCATAATTGTGACCTTAATTAAATTACTGAACCATATTCACATTATTTATCTCTAAGGTTGGAAAAATTTCCCGTCTCGTCCCTTCCCAATAGGATCCCGTCCTGTTTGGGACAGGATTCAGGACAAATTTTTTTATCCCATATTAAAAACGGGACAAGAAATTTTGAATCGGGATATGATTTTCATGGGACGGATCAGGATTTTCATGAGACTGGATGGGATTTTTCATAAAATGGGATGGGATCAAGATATATTTTTATCCCATTTTATATAACCGGGACATGATCAAGGTTGACAAATCCTGTCCCGGCCCCGGGTCGTTGCCAACCCTAGCTATCTCATTTATATTGTTAACCCTCAATCACATTGAGCACAATCACAATTGTGACTTTAGTCATGTTCCTAACCTTCAGTTATATTTATGACCTCAGTCACATTAGTTACCTTTCTCCCATTGTCGACCATCATTCACATTGTTACCCTTAGTCATATTGAACATAGTCATAATTGTGACCTCAGTTGCATTGCCAATCATTCGGTCACACTTGTGGCTTGAGTAACATTAGTTATCTCATCACATACTGAATCTTAGTCAGATTTGTGACCTCA